>JACXGK010005743.1:0-31550 GCA_016801125.1 Novumbra hubbsi
CCCTCTGCCCCCAACGTTCCTTACCGTCCATCTGTACCAGTATTTCTGATTTGACTCTGCGGCTGGCTTCGTGTTCGTCCGACTTCCCTCGACTCCCACAGATGGAGTCAATCTCATCTATGAAGATCGTGGTCGGGGCGTAGAAACGTGCCTGCAGTAAGCAAAATAGTGTTAACAAATCAAATCATCATCTTGGTCAAACAGCCCTTATACAACCTAGGGTGTGATTTGGGTCTTGATCTGTTGAAAAACAAACGCTAGCCCCGCAAAGAGCCGATGGGACAGTGTATTGTATACAGAATGTTGTGGTGACCATGTTGGTTAAGGGTGCCATGCATTCTAAATAGAATCACAGACAGAATCAAAAGCAAAGCACCCCCACACTATCACACCTGCTCCTCCATGCTTCAAGGGGAGTACCACACATGTGGAAATCATCCGTTCACCCACTCTGCATCTCACAAAGTCACAGTGTTTGGAACAAAAAATCTCAAATTCGCCCTTGTCAGACCCAAGAAAAGATTTCCACCAGTCTAATGTCCATTTCTCATGTTACTTGGCCAAAGCAGATCTCTTGTTATGGGTATGCCTTAGCAGGGTTTCTGTTTTTTCAGCAACGCAACCACAATGGCCTGATTCAGTTGATGTCAAGATGTGTTACTGGAACTCTGTGAAATATTTATTTCATCTGCAATCAGAGTTGCAGATAATTGCAGATTTCTGAGGCTGGTAAATCACTTAACTTCTCCTCGGCAGAGGGAACTCCCTTCCCTGTCCTTGTGGGAGCCAGTTCATCATAACGGGTCACGGTCGACTGCTCTTGAAGAAACATTCAAAGTTCTTGAAATGTTCAGGACTGACTGACCTTCATGTCTTAAAGTAATGATGGACTGCCGTTCCCTTTGCTTATTGAGCTGTTCTTGCCGTAATATGGACTATACCGCTACAGGTATGCGCATTCCACAAGGCACAACTGGTAAATGAAATGCATTCCAGGTAACAACCTAATGAAGCCGTTTGACATAATGCAAATAAGGTGCAAATCAGTCAGAGGCAAAGGGTCGCTACTTTGAAGAATCTACAACCTTGTTTCCTAAAAATTTGTGTAAAACAAAAACTGAATGCAATGAGGTGTAGATACATGAAACCCTATATTCAGAAGAAAATAGTACAAAGACAGCACTTAAAATGTTGAAACATTTGACAGGTTTGATAAATATACACCCACTTTAAATTTGACGCCAAAAACACAACACAAAAGTTGTGACAGAGGCAACAAAAGACTGGAAAATGAAATGATAAAAAACCAAACCTGGTGGAATATCACCCAACTAGTTAGGTCAATTGGCAACAGGCCAGTAACATAATTGAGTATTCAAATATAATTCCAGAGAGGAGGGATTTACCACTTTGCAAAGGACTACACAGGCAAATGGTGCAACAATTTACCAATTTAAGCAACATAAAATTGCAATGAGTTTGGGGATTTCATCATCTATGGTACATATTATTGTTGCCTTTGTACCATTTTTAATTAAATATCGGGATTGTTTCTATTATAAATATTTCATGTAGTGTCCTAATTGTTTCACATGACTGTAAAAATAAAACAACCTTGGTCACTGGGTTGGCCACACTGAGACCAACCCAGAAGCCAGGTTGCCAACCCAGAAGCCATTGCAGCCGTAGCGCGTCAGGCGTACAGCAACACGGTTTTCTTTGTGTCCATCAGCCACCACACACAGAATGACTCACCATCTCAAAGAGGAGGCGCACCAGTTTCTCAGACTCTCCTCTGTACTTAGAGGTGAGGGTTGAGGAGGACACGTTGAAGAAGGTGGTTCCACACTCTGTTGCTACGGCTTTAGCCAGCATGGTCTTCCCTGTTCCTGGAGGGCCGACCATCAACACACCCTGGGAGAGACCACGGACCACACTCAGTCACACTCAGAGCAGGGACAAAGACGCTACGGGGGAAGAGACGCTACTGGGACAGAGACGACGCAGGGACAGAGACGACGCAGGGACAGAGACGGAGCAAAACAGTCTCACTTAATGACACCCTTGTTATGAGCAGATCTCTGAACTGCACAGCAGCAAAACATCTCATTGCTACTCAGTCAGAGAGGCCCAGCATGGTGGGGATGTGGTATTTCAGTGGAGGGTACTGATTCCTGCACACACTATGTCGTGAACCACATACATATCCGGTGGAACGCTGCCACCTACTGGCCTGGATGGGGTCTGACGGAGCAGCCAATCAGCACATTTCATGTCAACATTCAAAACCATTCTTCGTATAAATTCATCTGTAAGAAACCCTGCATTTACACATAGCCATGTCCAGCTGACGCCTCTGTGACGTGCTGGTTTATTGACTTTTTAGCTCATGATTGGGTAATAATCTCCTCACACTATGGCCTAAGGGGGAGGTGAAGCGTTAGCGACACGGGAGAGGGGTCCATGTTGGCTTGATGACGTCAGGCTGCTCATTGTCTGACGAAATTAATTCCACATGACGAGGACACAAAACGCTATACAATAACCTCTGACTCCATCACACACATTCCCCTGGAAACGCCACCACACCAAACAGATCCTCAGGTCAGACCACAGCTGATCTACCTTCCAAGGCCTCCGGATGCCCTTGAAGAAGTCGGGCATCCACATGGGCAGAACCACCGCTTCCCTCAGCAGCTTCTTGGCATCTTCCAGGTCCGCAATGTCCCCCCTGTAACACACACACACACGGATGAGCCATGTTTCAATCCTGCGTGACACACACACACACAGGTCAGCATCGTCACGCATCTACGGTACTAGCATATGTTGGGGTTCAGAGTCATTGAGTCTACAGTACCAGTGTATGTTGGGGTTCATAGTCATTGAGTCTACAGTACCAGTGTATGTTGGGGTTCATAGTCATTGAGTCTACGGTACCAGTGTATGTTGGGGTTCATAGTCATTGCGTCTACGGTACCAGTGTATTTTGGGGTTCATAGTCATTGCGTCTACGGTACCAGTGTATGTTGGGGTTCATAGTCATTGCGTCTACGGTACCAGTGTATGTTGGGGTTCATAGTCATTGAGTCTACGGTACCAGTGTATGTTGGGCTTCATAGTCATTGCGTCTACGGTACCAGTGTATGTTGGGGTTCATAGTCATTGAGTCTACGGTACCAGTGTATGTTGGGCTTCATAGTCATTGCGTCTACGGTACCAGTGTATATTGGGGTTCAGAGTCATTGAGTCTACAGTACCAGTGTATGTTGGGGTTCCGGGACACAATGTCTCTCTCCAGTGCCTCCACTAGGTCGCTGTCGTACCCAGATCCGTCAAACCTCTTCTGCTCTCCCTCTGCAGAACCCTCCCCCGCACCCTTCCTACTAGCCTGCCAGAAACACACACAGACATACAGGCTAACATGAGATATACTTGCTGACTGTCTGACAGTCTGACAGCCTGTTTAAATAACTGAGCTTGGGACTGACTGTCTGACTGACCTAAGAACAGATTTTGCGGATGACTGATCTAAGGACTGACTGAAATACTGATCTAGAGACAGACTGGCCGACTAACTATATAGCTAACTCACTGAAAGACTGACCATCGGAAAACAAAAAAACTACCAGAATGACCGACTGGTTGGCTGACTGGCTGACCAACTCAATAGTTGACAGACTGCCCGACTAACTCAATAGTTGACAGACTGGCCGACTAACTCAATAGCTGACAGACTGGCCGCCTAACTCACTAGTTGAGAGACTGTCCAACTAACTGACTAGTTGACAGACTGGCCGACTAACTGACAGACTGGCTAACAAATTGACTAGTTGAATAACTGTCCAACTAACTGACTAGTTGACAGACTGACTGGTTGACTGGCTGATTAGTCGACTGGTTGACTGGCTGAGTAGGTGACTGGCTAAGTAGGTGACTGGCCGCGTAACTGACAACAGTGCACATTCACCTTATCATCCCTGACTTTGGCGCCTCGGGGGCCGTCCTTGGGGCCGGGGCGGTCTGCTTTGGGGTTGGTTTGTCCCCTCCCCCCCGGACCCCCTCTGGGCTGCATCCCTGGGGAGTCCTTTCGTTGCTGGGGTTTTACACCGCTGTTGGGACGTTTCACTGCAGGCGGAGCCCTACACACACACACACACACACACACATTCTGTTTGGGTTTTTCTTTGTTCTTCCTGTGCTTCGCTACAAGGCCTTGGGGCTGTTTTAGAAGTCATAAGACACACAGTCAGTTAGTGGAACAGTGTTTGAACCATAGGATGCACCAGGTCCTGTAAAATGCCCAATGACTTCCACCAGATGGCTGCTTATACCCTTACAGATCTCCCACCATGTTTAACAGCTGTCAGCGACACTGTGGGCTGAAGGCTTCCTCTGGCTTTTCTCGAAACGTAAACCCATACGGGATCACTGTAAACCTACACTTTGTCCCATGGATCAATGTAAATGACTGTCACGTGGATCACTGTAAACCTACTCTTTGTCACATGGATCAATGTAAATGACTGTCACGTGGATCACTGTAAACCTACTCTTTGTCACATGGATCAATGTAAATGACTGTCACGTGGATCACTGTAAACCTACCATTTGTCACATGGATCAATGTAAATGACTGTCACGTGGATCACTGTAAACCTACACTTTGTCACATGGATCAATGTAAATGACTGTCACGTGGATCACTGTAAACCTACTCTTTGTCACATGGATCAATGTAAACCTACTCTGTCTCGTGGAACACTATAACCACTATTGTCAATGGGGTGTAGCTGATCCTCTGCCATGTTTTCAATAGGAAACACCGGCTTGTAAAGTGGTGATCATTTGGTTAAGTGCAGTTTCCTCATCCAATATCAGTGGATGATAACACACTGAAAACCAGCTCCGCCTGTTCCCACTACCCAGGGGGCTCCTGTGTCCCTGTTAGTGACACTACAATGTCTGACATGATATAGGCCTGACGTAGGCCTGAGAAGCTCCATTTCCAGGTGCTGTATACACCTTCAGTTGGCCTTCCTCCACTCATCTGCACTGTAGCATGTTGAATGAGACTGCCTGGGACCTGAACAAGCTGATACAGAGGGTTTATAACACAGCTGTGCTAGCAGGGGTAACACACACACACACCCTGTACCTGTGCTCGCAGGGGTAACACACACACACCCCATGTACCTGTGCTAGCAGGGGTAACACACACACACCCTGTACCTGTGCTCGCAGGGGTAACACACACACACCCCATGTACCTGTGCTAGCAGGGGTAACACACACACACCCTGTACCTGTGCTCGGCAGGGGTAACACACACACACACACCCTGTACCTGTGCTAGCAGGGGTAACACACACACACCCTGTACCTGTGCTCGCAGGGGTAACACACATACACCCTGTACCTGTGCTAGCAGGGGAAACACACACACACCCTGTACCTGTGCTAGCAGGGGTAACACACACACACCCTGTACCTATGCTAGCAGGGGTAACACACACACACCCTGTACCTGTGCTCGGCAGGGGTGGGTGGGGGCCACACGTGGGGGTCTTTGGGCTCCACTTCTAGCTGGGTAACGGGGAAGTCAGCCGGTTTGTCCACCTTAAAACTCTCGAGAGTTCCCACGATGCCTTTCACCTGCTCATATTCCTCCACCAGCTCCTGTCTCACCTGGAGAGGGAGACAGAGACGCAAGAATATCTTACAACCCCTACGTACACTGATTAACTATTACGCACGTACGAGTTCATGTTTTATATTGTCACAGGACTACTTTCCTGTTCTGGGGACTGGCTCCATTTAACCAACAAGTCCTCATAAGATCCCTTGTTATAAGCATTCAATACACATTAATATGAGCGCTCCCCAAAACCTGTTTTGCGCCTCACCTGTTGCCACTTCACTTTGAGCGCAGGGTCTCTGAGGACTTGGCAGTGTTTGTGTATCTGCTGGATTACCCCCTGGTAGTAGACCATAGAAGAGTCATAGTTCCCCAGCAGGGCGTATTCTCTGCCCTTCTTGGCGTTGTCACAGATCTCCGCCAGGTTCATCTTAACAGGTTGGGGTGGCTGACACTGTCTTGCAGGTAAACAGAGGATTTTTGTTAGGACAATCATTAGTCACTGTCAAAAGCAGCGGCTGCTCGTCCTGGGGTCTGCAGAAAACCTTAAACGTAAAATAATACAGAACAGACAAGTATAAAAACAGAACCCCATGCATTTAGAGAAGATGAATAGAAAAGCCCGTCTACAATAAATGGATGGACAGTTCTTATTTGGGGCAAAATATCGCACAACGCAACAACACTAGTAATCATAACCTGTAAATGGGTGAATGCATACATGCACTTGTTCAATACGTTTAGTTATTGGAAGTTGCTCCTGCAAGTCACTGTATGTGTACACTACTTTCAAACTACACTTATTAGGGTGCACTATTAGTGGCCTATCCAGAATGGAAAAGTGACGCAAGTACAACAAGCTTACTGCAAGTCTGCCAGGCTATATTAACAATGGGAACTGTTACTGTAGACGTCTGTGTCACATGAAATCCTCTTACCAAAGCTGTTCAGAGAACTATTTATTATTACAGTGTTTAGACTGGGATTCACTGGCTAGCTACCAAAGTCTGAAATCGATTGACTGTCTTGACGGCCAGGGTTTGCAGATATTAGTTCATAACAGTTAGAGTTAGATGCCGGTAGCCGGGGGAAAGGTAGGTGTATCAAACAATTAATTCATTGGTCTTCTTCAGCACAGTAGTGCTACTAGAAAAGCAGCAGCCGCATCCTGTACTTTTAATGAGCCATGTTTAGTAGTAGCTAAGCTATAGTCATTTAATTGATCCCCACTTAAACCAGCAAGTTAATATTAGCTAGCATGTGCATTTCAAGGTATATTTGAAAGCATGTACAGAGACGTTAGCCTGGCTTGTCAAAAATAGCTACTTATAGAAGCTTTTGGTTGTAGCTGCTAGTCAGTTAGCTACTGTACATAATACCATTTATCCAGCATTTAATGTTTGAAATCAACATCAGCAATAAGCCTTTCAAAGAATGCAGATTATCCACAGAGTTCTAATTTCTTAACAGGAACCGGGGCTTGTAGTTCTAACATAGAGTTTTATCAACGTAAATTCAGCAACAGTATGCATGAATAAAACACTATTTCCCATCGGTCTCTAATCAGTTACACCCAAGCTTAGGCCAGCGACAAAGCGGATCGCATGGCAACAAAACACTTTTGAATGAACGACGTTGGCCCAAGTACACTGCTATAATCCACAAAAAATGAATAATATTTACAACTCTGCGCATGAAAATAATTTGACTTACTTCAAAGAGAATAACTTGTTTCAGTTCATGTGTGCAATACTGTCGTTACACTGTTCTGTTACCATGGCCGCGGAGAGACGCCCTGTGGAGAATGTTTTGAGCTGGGAAAAAGAGGAGGCGGGGCCTCCGGAGGTCGTGAATGATGTCAGCATTCCCTATTGAACAGAGATCCAAAGGTTACTTTCATAGGTAAACCATTGGATTGTTTCTCATTTTAACTTATTTGTCAATTCAGTAAAAGGGTAAATATTGGGTGATACACTGCTCAAAAAAATAAGGAAACACTTAAATCACACATCGGGTCTCAATACATTATGTAATTGGTTGAGAACAAAATGATATAACAGCGGTCAATGGAAACCGAAATCCCCAACCGATTGAGGGCTGGATTCAAACACCGAAAATCAAAGTAATCAATCTAAATCACAGGTTATCCCGACTTGCGTGAATTTCATCACAGTTTATCCTGCTGCTGTGTTGACGCATTTCTACAGCCCTGGCCAGCTCCCCTCATGTAACGGTGGACTGGAGACAGCAACGAGGCAGAAGGCAAAACAGCCCTGCCTGTGGAGTATGACAGGACCGAGGGAGTCACTGACACATGCTCAAAGGCAGGCCGCAGCCAGAGAGGGAAATCTGTCCGTGGACCAAACACTGTATCTAACAAACACCGCGTCTAACAAACACTGTGTCTAACAAAACGTTTTTTGTCAAGAATAAGGAGGTGCGACCGAAAGTGCTGCAATACAGAGAACGTAGACCGTATCATTATCTACTCGATGAAAGTTTAAAGTTGTGGATTTGTTATTTACCTGAAAAAAAATAATAATATACATTACATTTTACCATTGCCAGAACAACTTACAAATTAGAAAAACACACAGGCCCTGATGACAAGTTATTTGTATTCAATCAGTTTATTGTTGTAGCAGTTTCACTAATACATTCATGTGTTGAATGTAACACTTTAACTGTGTTGCCGAAGTGGTGCAGTTAGAAGCAAAGGCAGTTATTATTTAAACTATAAAATCCCAAACACATTTCAAGGTATACATGGCAACACATTTGTGCCCTAGTCAAAAGTGATACAAAAGAAAGAAGGCAGGTATTACATTTCACGTTTCGGAAGTTTTAAACTGTGAAGCAATAACGTGACTATTCTTATAAGGCGTGTTATGTTTCATTCTCTTAGACACACATGATCAACATCAATAACCACAGAAGTTGACTGGAACAGGGCAGTACGTCCGCATGTCCACTAGATGTCCCTCTAAGCCTGGGTTTTGCATGCAGCGTGATTCCACCAACAGCAGGAGCCTGGATTAGTAAGGCTTTGAGCCTCACTGTCTGATCAGTCGTGCTGTGTGCTGCCCAGCTTTCTGTATGTGTCTGTTTGCTACGTTCTGTGCTTAACAGGGCGACCAGCCCACCGTATAGCACCACAACAGCTCAGCGACAACAGTATTACACCTAATCCACCACACAGAACCACTGCTACACCCTGACGCCAACACCACAGCACCACTATGAATCTCAGTGGGCTACCGTGCTAATTTTAGCTAGCGAGAGGATCTAAGGCCAGAGAAGTGTATGGGGGGGGTGTAAATGGCCATGTTCCACAGTCTTCTTTTAGGAAAACTATGCAAAATTATAAGACTTATTTGTACACTGCACATTGACCGCCACTAAAGGCCATAAGTTGTATTTCACAATATCAATAATTTCATACCTCGACTTCACTCTGAGACACAGTCATGTAATATCTATTTTTTATTAAAGTATAGACCCACAATGTTTAGACATGACACATTGTTTAACGTCACATAAAGTAATGCCTGTTCTACCCACAATTTTAATACTTTTTAAACAGGTGGTTAACAGGGCGTATAACAAGATAGTTGTTGCTGTATTACTTACAAACCCCCCCCAAAAAATTATCTGTGTTCTGCTGTGCTCTGCTAGCTATGGCAAATAAACCCATTGGTTGCCAAGAAGTTTTTACCTGTACCAGGCAGGGCCGAAGGCCAAATGACACCCTGTACCCTACACGTGTAAACCATGTTTGACCAAAGACCTAGACCTGGTCAAATCTAGTGCACTAAATAGGAACTGGAGTGTCATTTGGGATACACTCAGGGACAATCATGGTATACAGGAACTACAACTGGGAAGGAGGAAAATGTAAGGGAAAAAATGGGAAAGAAGCTAAGAAAAACACAACTTTAGTGTACAAAACATCTTGTACACAATGGTCAACATTTTTTGTACAGGATGTTTGTTTGCTTAGTTTTTATAACTTTTTTGAGTTTATGTTTCAAGTAAGTGATGTTTTTAACATGGGTGGTTAGATGCTTTGCAAATAAGAGATGATAAACTCAACAAGTAACCGCGGTAATCTACAAGATATCATCGTTGTTGTGGTCATCATCAATGTTATCATTGTCGTTGTTGACATCATCGTTTTTGGCTTTGTTTCTGGTATCATCATCCATGTTTTCATCTTTGTTGTCGTCATCACCATCCTCATTATCATCTTTGTTTTTGATATCATCATCCATGTTATCATCTTTGTTGTTGTCATCACCGTCCTCTGTGTCATCTTTGTCGTCATCATCATTGTGCTTGTTATCATCTTTGTTTTTGATATCATCATCCATGTTATCATCTTTGTTGTTGTCATCACCGTCCTCTGTGTCATCTTTGTCGTCATCATCACTGTGCTTGTTATCATCTTTGTTTTTAATATCATCATCCATGTTATCATCTTTGTTGTTGTCATCACAGTCAACGACATTGTTGTCATCCTTGGCGGGGGCAGCGGCCTTCGCCAGCGTGTTGACAGGAACCTTTCCCTTGCTGCGGTATGTGGTGATGTCCTAAGAACAAGGAAGTGGAATGGATTTAGCGTTTGTCGCAGAGGAGATTCCATTGACTGTTATTGGTAATTGATATATTTATATTTAACATGTACCTAATTACAAATCAAACTAATGTCCATTTGGGACCAAATCCCATGTTGAGATAACGTTAAACAAAATGCATTCCAGCTATTTTAAGAAAAAAGACAATACAGTAGACAATAGAGTTTCGTACATGCACTTTAGGACAAAAACAATATTTTCCAGAATAAAAATAAAATTTAAAAAAAGTTTTAAAGAGCAGGGCAGCCTAGGAGTTGGTCTCGTGGGGCCGGAAGAATAGAAGCCCCCCTTCCCACTGGTATAATGTTATTAGGAAAATGGGACACCCTATTGACAAGTCCAAATACTGCTGAGCCATTAGAACACATCTTATCAATACCTGTCTTTGTTGTGGTTTCATCATGTTCACTGCATTGTGTCAGTCCTCCAAATAACAGGACATGTTTATTTGTTAATTTGTATTATGTGTTATTTGTTTACCTTCTCATACGCGTTTGTTTGTTTACCTTCTCATACGCGTTTGTTTGTTTACCTTCTCATACGCGTTTGTTTGTTTACCTTCTCATACGTGTTTATTTGTTTACCTTCTCATACTTCTCCTTCAGCTTGGCGGCCTTCTTCTCGTACGGCACCTTGTCCTCAGCTGTGAGCTTGTTCCACTTCTCTCCCAGTTTCTTGGCCACATCACCGATGGACAGGCCTGGGGTCTCCCCCTTCACCTGGGGTCGGAAGTCAGCGCAGAAGATGAAGAACGCAGACCTGGAAGGGTGAGATGGGGTGGAAGGAATTGTTTTCCTGAATTGATTGTTGTTAAAAAAAAAACATTTAAATAATTTAGATTGTTGTTATTTAACTAGATTTACTACACGTGCTTTTAAAGATGTATATCTAAATAACTAACTAACTAGCATTATTTCATACTTCTAACATGCTTCATTGACTCATCCAGAGTTCAATTTCAGCACATCTGGTAATGGGTTCTGGATGGGGGATATTTCTCTATCAGCAGATACTCACGGTGGTCTCTTTGGGGCAACAGGTTCCTTAACCTTCTTCTTTTTCTCTCCCTTGGGAGGAATATAGCTTTTCATCTCCCTTTCATAGCGCAATTTGTCAAGCCTGGCCAGATCCTCAAACTTGTCCTTTTCCTGGGCCGACATTGCCTATATAAAAATGAATATGTTTAGATAAATGTAAGTACAAACAGAAAAGGTGTGCAGTAAAATGGCAAAGGTGATGTCCTTCTTTCAGGAGTGGTTGAGGAATCCAAAATTTACAAAAGAATGATACGCGAGGGTTGGCAGATAAGTATGGAACACAACTTAGCTGTCACACCATTCATTTGAAACCATCACGTACCACAGACAGCGATCGAGTGATGGCTAGAGGTACAGGACAGTGTCAACTAAAAGGGCCGCATCCACAAATAGTAGCCTATCACCTTCAGGTGCTTTCTCTCTCCAAGGCTGAAATGAGGGACACTCAATGGGTAAGAACTCATGAAGCCGTTGGCCCCGTGGACATTGCTGGTCTCACCCTCAGTTTGTTTGCCAACCTGCTGCCAGGCATCTTCACAGACCTTGTCAACCTGTCCCTGTCCTAGGCTGAAATTCCCCCTGCTTACAAGAGAACACTACCGCCCCTTAAAACCAAGACAACATAGGACATATCCTAATAACAATCACCCATATCGCCCTCACACGGGGAATCACAAAGCTCTTTGGGAGGCTAATCATGGACCAATTTAGAATCAGCTTTATTACCAAGTAGGTTTACCCATACAATAAATCTGCTTTGGTGCTATGAAGCATGACAGGAAACACAGTAAGTGGTAAATACAAGATTGCTTGCCAGGACCCCTGGACCAAGGCCCCTCTGTCTACAGCTGCAACAGATTAGCCAACGGAGGATGCATTTCCATCGCTCAATTGACGTTCCTCCGAGTTCACATATCCGAGGACTTGTCGTGGACAAGTCAACAATAACATAGATGATGTAAACAAATCATAACATTGGCTCTCTCCCCGCCACATAGGGAATAGGGTGCCATTTGGGATGCGACCAGGGATTCAGCCAGTCACAGCTGAGAAGTGTTCCATACTTACCTTCCATCTCTCAGAGCACTTCTTGGAGAACTCTGAGAAGTTGACGGAAGCTTCCGGATGCTTCTTCTTGTGCTCCTCCCGGCAGGTCTGAACAAAGTAAGCATAGGAGGACATCTTCCCCCTGGGCTTTGAAGGAATTTTACCCGGCTCAACGTCGGTATAATCTAAAACAGAATGTAAAAAGTTTGGCAAAAAAGCAGCACAGATCAAATTAAAGATTCAGTACTGTACAAAACTGTAATGCCACCTGCAATTTTTTTTTAAAGCTATTCGTGACAGGAGAACGTTGTAGTTTGTTTGAAGAAAACACTATATAACATTGTAAACATAAGAAAAGACAAGGAAACTTTTATACAATGAAAAAGAACAAAAACCTATTGGGTTTTTAAAACAAGTCAGGATTTTGTCTGGCCTTCCTTATAGTCAAAGTATTTTATTGTCAAAACGTTTATAATGCAAAACTGAAACAATTTGTTTTGTAGCTGCCGTATAATATTTTCAAGTAGTCCTGTGGTTGATTCTTCCAAGCTCCGTGCAGGACTTGCCATAAATCTTCTCTTTACTTTGGCTATTTTTCATACTTTTGCCTGTTCAAGGGACGTCACAGCTATATTTATGTTTGGTTTGGGTGGGTGTTCAATCTGCCTGACATCCAATAAAAATAGATATTGATCAACATTATCTTTTGCGGTTATTATCGTGCTGAAAAGTTATGTTCTTGCCAATTAGTCAAAGACATTAGCTTTAAGGATTTCTCCTGGTCGAAGTCTTTTCTTAGATTAACCTGCCAAGAGTTCACATAAGTTCCTTTACATAAGACCTTCAAGTGTTGCTCATCAACTGCAGATATACTCTTGTGTCTTTCATTGCATTTTATTATTACGTGCCCTTGTTTATTCAAACTTCTTTGTGACACCTTTTTGTCATTTTACAAGGTATCAATTATTTTTTGGACAACACAACAAAGTTATTTTCACTTCGTACAGTATTAAAGATGCATTCAGTTTTGTATGCCCTGAACATTGTGTACTAGTATGTACCTCCTCATCAAAAACACAAAATTGTATACTGGAATTTCATCTGATTCGAAAAATTTGATGCACATATAAACAACATATTCCAAAACCAACCGGAAATAAGAGATTTGAAAATATATAAAAATTATATATTAGCAAAAATCCTATATCCTATCATTAATATTTATTTTGTTATATTGTTTTATAAACACTTATTAATAGCTTTAAAATACTTTCTCAGGTGACCTAAGACTTTGAACCGATACTGTATATATACTCCATATTTCTTTTGTAGTTACCTAAATGCTTTATTGCAAACGCCATTCGGGATTCAAGATTGTCGTTTGTCTGTGACGGCCTCATTCGTGCCGATCGGTCATGTCGGCTACAGCTGGCGAATGATCGAGCTATAGTTGATTCGTGGACACTCTCTCCCATCTCAGCCATGTAAGTCTGAAGCTCTTTCAGAGTTGCAGTTGGTCTCATAGTGAGCTCCAGAGCTAAAATCATTTTGGCCCAACTGCTTATTTTGGAAGGTCGCCCGGATCTGGGCAGTGTCTCAGTGGTTCCATACACTTTCCACTTCTTAATGATTGACTTGACTGTACTCAATGGGATGCTTAATGTATTGGAGATTTTCTTATAACCTTCCCCTAACTTGTACCGCTGTACAACTTTATCCCTGAACGTTTCTGAAAGCTCTTGGCACTTCATGTTAGAAACTATGATAAAGCACTACTGTAGTAAGGGTAACTTGTAAAAATGTCTGGTCTATATCGCGAAGAGGTGGAATTCTTTAAAGTATAAAAAAGACGCTGCATCCAAGCAATTACATATAAAGTAAGGAAAACAGAATTAGCAATACAATTCAATTGATCGATTTCAATTTGGATGAAAAACTACACAAAAAACTCCCCTACTCTGGACATGAGAACGGTAAGACCTTTGTAAACAAACACATCCGGTACGGTGTCCGTTAGAAAATACGTTTAGGTAAACAAACCCAGTCTTGCAGAACATTTAGCAACTGTCATAGGATATTTCCACTGGCTACGCCTCACCACGTAAACCTGTAACAAAATGATAAATACACATATCCGACAAGTCGAAGACAACAAATCTGAATTGTCCCGAAATAGACTCAAAATGCGCTTTGATTCATAAGCAAACCGACAAATGACTCAGAATTCCCGATTGCTCTCAGTTGTACAAGGCATTGGAAGAGTTTCTCTCGGTCGAGTGAACTAATTGCGTCAGTATAAAATTATCGTTGAAGTGAAGGATATCAACAACGACGGCGAAAATATTTCTTCCATTTTGTGAGAACGCCTTCTTCATGAAAGAAAGTCACCCTGAAATGTTTCCACCCGCATCCCAGATCGTTTTTTAATCAACAAATATCCCGTAGTGACTGACAAAATGTTTTTAAAGCAGATTCCTATTGCAATTGCCACTGTGTATGGCAATGCACAGGGTCCGTACTATGTCCATGTGCAGGCTATTCGGGTTAAATTCCGAGCTTGGAATGGCGGATTGTCTTCAACCAAAAACATAGTCTTACGTAAGGTGGCGTCACTGGTCGGTGTGCTGGGATAGTTAATTTTTCCCATCATCTAGGTAACGCAAATAAAGTTGGCAAAAAAATATTAAAGTGTTATACTAATTTTTTGGTCTTTTTGTTCTGCTTAGTGGGTGGGATTAAATGTCTATTATTGGCAAACGATTTTTCAAATCATAAACAGATGTAGTATTGCTTTAGTTTGGTAAGTTCATACCGGAGTTTTACGTGCTGTATAGGTACCTACTGAGTACAATATATGGTGCTTTGTAGCGGAACAAAAATGGAACCATTAACTAAAGCATTCTCTAGTGTTCAGGATCTGAACCATTATTTTAAAAGCATAATGTAATTTTTTAATGTTGATGGATTTGCATTCCCATTCCCACAAAATTCCCATTATATGAAACTTCTTCCAGTGTCCTTAATACATTACCCATGCTGTAGCTGACCTATGTTATCCCTCAGAAAGTCTGGTCCCTTTATTTCGGGAGCGTTTCTTGACTTGTGAACTTTTAATGTAACTTGGTGTGTTATATAAACTGTCTTATACAAACACTAACAGCCATTGTATATGTAAGCTACAAGGCATGTGGTATATGGCCAATCTACAACAGCAAAAATAGGTTCTTAGGCACAACACGTGGCAGAGTGCCTGGAAACAGGGATTGGCTATGGTTATATCAGCAATACATCACAAACCCCTGAGACACCTTATTGTGCTTATAAACCAGTTACCAATGTCAGTAGTAAAAAACAATGTCATGTCATATACCACAGCTATCTGCCAATCAGCATTCAGGATTCGAACCACCTGGATTTTAAGAGTATACTATGGGTTTGACATAACATCACTTTTCACCACTGTAGTTATTTTGTTTATAAGCGCAATAACACATCTCAGGACTTGTGATATATTGCCAATATACCATGGCTAAACGCAGTGTCCAGGCATGGAGTACAGCTCTTAGCCGTGGTATATTGGCCTTACGCCTTGTGCCTTATTGCTTCCTTACACCGACATTATCAACAATAATACCAATTGACTGGAATGTAAATACGTTTGCAGGTGCACAAGATGCCCACTAGATGTCCTTTAAAGCCCAGGCATTGCCTCCGGTGTACGAGCTAACAGCAGGAGCCTGGATTAGTAAGGCTTTGAGCCCCACTGCCTGATCAGTCGTGCTGCCCAGCTTTCTTTATGTGTCTGTGGGCGGCCTCATTCAGGCCCAGTCTGTTTGCTACGTTCTGCACTTAACAGGGCGACCGGCCCACCGTATAGCATCACAACAGCTGAGCGACAAAAGCATTACACCTAATCCACCACTGCTAAACCCTAACCCCAACCACCGCCACTATTACTCTCAGTGGGCTACCAGGCTAGTTTTAGCTAACGAGAGTTAGCTCCATAGAGCACTCCTTGGCACCTCTCCAATGTGTGACAGGTGTCAAGCTTCAGAGGATGCTGCTCCACAGATATCCTTCATATCTTAAACGGCACAGAGTCTGTTCTGAAATTGTTGCGGTCCCCTCTTTTATTGTTGTTTTGTTTTTGGCGTCCATACAATCTTTGTTTTAGATCTGGCTTATTGTCGGTTTTCTTGTATGTTGCAAAATGTAATCGCCTATCCATAGAGAATATCCCCAGAATTCTAGAACAGAAGCTGTGGTTTATTTGCTTTGTTGCATCTAACAACACTTATTTCAAACATAGAGTGACTCTAAGAATAGTAAGATGTCTGTGCTCTAATTAACCCTGCAGGAAGCCCATTAATCTTCTCTTTGTTCTGTTCATCTTGTGTTAAGTCCTCCCACCTTCCTCGATGAAAATCAATCTAGCACACCTTTAAGGGAAACAAACACTAAAGGACATTGTTATTGCTACACAGATCCAGGGTAAAATATTGGTACGATTGGAACAACCTTTTGTAACTTTCCACATTCATCAGTCACACTGTGGAGAGAGAAGGTTCCTGTGCGAAGAGTTTCAGGACAAGTGTTGGCAGCTACATTAAACCGGCAAGCACAACAAATATTATTAATATTTCAACACCATTCACTAAGCCACAAAATAAAATGTATACTTTTGAAAATACAAATAATTTCATACCATGATTGTGACAAGCGTTAATGTGAAAAACTGGAAATACATTTGAAAACATATTTTTTATGTAATTTGGCTAAAACTGTACCACTAAATGATCTCCCAGCTACCTTTTAGTTAAAACGCTGCTGCAGTTAATTTGAGGGAAATATAAATGTTACACAGCAAATAATCACAGATTATTTAAACAAGGAGAATTACATTCACTCCATATTTATGCCCCGTGGCTCCTGGTCGTTCCTACAGCAGCAAATGCCCAACCCCCGAGGGCCAATCATTTTAAAACCATGCAGAAAAAAAGGTATACAATTATATAAAATTAAAAGCCTGACGTGACACAATGTTCTACACAACATAAAGTAATACTCGTTCTGCCCAAATCATTACTCTACACTTTGTTATACGAGTGATTCTCAACCCCCTCTTGGGGAGCCCCAGACGTCTCACAAAGTCGTAGCCCTTGACTAGCCCACATGATGGCCACTGAGGCAAGGGCTTGCTAATTAGTCGACAGGTTGAATCCGGTGTGCTCTTTGGAATACATCTAGAGATTTGGTTCTGTACCGTTGCAACTTCGCCTCCTCCTGTTGTGAATAAGGTCTCCTGTGTGTGTGTCTGCGTGTGTCTGCGTGTCTGGTGAGTGAGGCTGCATTGCATCCGGCTGTTACATGCAGTTCTACAACGCTGTATACTTGTTTCTGGGTTTGTCAAAGAACATAATCCTTCTTATATAAATCAGACAGTTTTCCCCAACCTGGATAAAAGTCTGTGAGAGTAGAGGGAAGGGAGACAAATAACATCACTGAATAACATCAGGTCTTCAATGAAAACCTAATAGTACATACACTAAAGCATAGCAAACCAACAAAATGTTAAGAAAACTATTTTTTAAATTAGTCAGACTACATCTAATGGACATTGGAGAACAAAGCAACTGGTAGCCACATTCAGCTGCAGTGATTGCAACCATCCACTTCCTGTAGATGTTATCCGGCTGTGGAGGTATTTGGTCCGACTCTTCCAAGAGTGCTTTAACCCGGCAAAGTGTGAATTGCTGAGCATCATGGTAGTTTTCAGGTTGTGTCACAATATCTCAACATGCATGAACCATGGAACCGATGGCCTAAAATTCTACATCAGAACTATCTGATATAGATCAGGAGTCTCGTTCCTTCAACGATACCAAAGGCAGCTGGGCATTCAAAATAATACACAACCAACACCATGCTTGGTTTGGCGCTTTTTTGAAAGGGTTCCACTTTTTGACTCTGCAGTCCACACAAATTCCTTCCGGGCTTGACAATCCTTCAAGTGCTTTATGGCCAACTATTCAGGGAAATATATACTGTTCAGGAAAATATACATGGAATTAAATCGAGTTACAAATTCAGACACAGCCTCTTGTACTGTCTGAGGTACTCAGCTACTGTAGTTGGAATCAGTGGGGGATTCAAAACTTTTCCACCGTTAACTTTGTTATTTAACCCTACTGTTTTTTGGTAAAGCGCATCCAAAGCATTCAGTATGCATGAACAGCCTGACAGCATTCAGTATGCATGAACAGCCTGACAGGTATTCACGAAAAGCCTGACAGCATTCAGTATGCATGAACAGCCTTACAGCATTCAGTATGCATAAACAGCCGGAAACTGCGCTGTGCACATTCTACATGAAATGCTAGATAATAATGGCTCATGAATCACAAAATGTGTCAATACAGCAGTGAATATTAGTCTGTGGTTAATATTGTAAACACATTTAGCTCAATAATGACATTGACCGGTGTGTACTTTAGGCATCAAATAACATTATCTTTTTTTTTTTTTTTTTAAACCTGCGGTATTTATGAATAAATACACAATCAATTCAGCTTGCGTAAAAACAGCTCCCTGATGATCTTAAAGCAGCAATAGTGTGAGAAACTATTTCCATCTTCAATCATTCTATTCAAAAATGTACCTAGGACCCTAAGCTAATAAACTGAACTCTAATGGTCTTCATGAACCAAACCATGAAAATATAGTAGTCTTCAAAAAATAAGCTTGGCACGTAGAAAAAAAAAAAAAAAAGTTTATTGACGTCAGAAGCAATTCAGAATCTCAACAAAAAAAATGCAATTCTATATTTTTTCCTCGCAATTACAGTGGTATTCAAAGTACAGTAAAATAACTTTATGCTAATACGGCAATTTGATAATACATCATTTAAAAAAAAAACAAATACACCAGTCATTGGAGACAGAAGAACCACCAGGACCCCACATATAGAACTAGGCTTGTGTTCTGCTGTGCACCGCTAGCAAGGGCAAATAGACCCGTCAGCTGCCTGGACATTTTTACCTGTAGCAGGCAGGGGCTGAATCCCAAATGACACCGTGTTCCCTACACGGTGTACTATGTTTGACTAAAGATCTAGATGACCTGGTCAAATCTAGTGCACTAAATTAAAAATAAAACAGGGTGTCATTTGGGATACAAGCAGGGCCAATAGTGGTATACAGGAACTACCACGGGGAAGGAGGAAAACATAGCGGGAAAAATTAACTTGGAAAAGCAGCACAGACAAACACAAATGACACTTTTGTAGTGTTAACTATACAAAAAGAGAGAAGAAAAACAAACAAAAAAACTGTACAGCTTAAAAACAATTCTTATACACAGCGGGGACTTTTTTTTGGTACAGAATTTTTCTTTGTTTTCTTATTTTTTTTTTTAAATAACACCTTAATGTTACTTTTCGTTTTGAGTAAGTGATGTGTGTACACTGGGGGGGTTTAGATGTAACAGCGGCGATCTACTCGTCGTCATCATCGTCGTCATCATCATCGTCTTCGTCGTCATCCTCATCGTCGTCGTCATCATCGTCCTTGGCGGGGGCGGCGGCCTTCGCCGGCACACTGACGGGAACCTTTCCCTTGTTGCGGTACGCGGTGATGTCCTGGGGACAAGGCAGTGGGATGATTGAGCGGATGAGTTTCCTTGGACTGGTTGTAGAAGTGGAGCTGAACTGGTCCCCATATAGGGTGTCACATGCGGGGCCATACACACCTCACGCCATCAAAATCGTTTGCTTTAAAAATTGGAATTTAATGGCCAACTGAGGTATGATGTTACCTCAGATTACGCATATATGAATAACATATTAACATATATTTTTTATAGTTTGCTATTCACAACGTTCCCAAACTGCATCTTCAACGTGCGTTATTACATAGAATACAAATGTACCATTGGCCACTTGGGACCAAATCGTATCCCGGGGGAACATACTTGAATGTACCTGCACTTGTTTTCATGAGAAAGTCAGTTTTGACTGCATGGGGTTTGTTTGTTTACCTTCTCATACGTGTTTATTTGTTTACCTTCTCATACGTGTTTAGTTGTTTACCTTCTCATACGTGTTTAGTTGTTTACCTTCTCATACGTGTTTATTTGTTTACCTTCTCATACGCGTTTGTTTGTTTACCTTCTCATACACGTTTGTTTGTTTACCTTCTCATACGTGTTTAGTTGTTTACCTTCTCATACGTGTTTATTTGTTTACCTTCTCATACTTCTCCTTCAGCTTGGCGGCCTTCTTCTCGTACGGCACCTTGTCCTCAGCTGTGAGCTTGTTCCACTTCTCTCCCAGTTTCTTGGCCACATCACCGATGGACAGGCCTGGGGTCTCCCCCTTCACCTGGGGTCGGAAGTCAGCGCAGAAGATGAAGAACGCAGACCTGGAAGGGTGAGATGGGGTTGAAGGAACGAGAAGAATGGACAGAACAGTAAACTTGATTTTTTTATTTTATTTTTTATAAAATGTGTTAAATATCGGAATTAAATGCTCTTTCAAAAAGTGTTTGTAATATCAGTTATCGTTTCCAAGCTTCCTATAGACATGCTTGAAAGACTCATCCAGAGTGGAATGTCAGCACATCTGAGACGTTAGATTTGGATGGAGGATATTTCTCTATCAGCAGATACTCACGGTGGTCTCTTGGGGGCATTTGGGTCCTTAAACCTCTTCTTCTTCTCTCCCTTGGGAGGGATGTAGCTCCTCATCTCCCTTTCATAGCGCACTTTATCAAGCTTAGCCAGATCCTCAAACTTCCCCTTTTCCTTGGCAGACATGGTCTAAAGGAAAAAACAATGGTGCTTAGATTATATCAAGTACAAACAGAAAAGGATCTGAGGTCAAATGGCAATGGAAATATCTTTTTCAGATACGTGTGAAACAGAATGGTGGAGGAAACCAACACTAACAAAAGAATGATACGCGAGGGTTGGCAGATAAGTATGGAACACAACTTAGCTGTCACACCATTCATTTGAAACCATCTCGTACCACAGACAGCGAACGTGTGATGGCGAGTGGTACAGGACAGTGTCAACTAAAGGGGCCGCATCCACAAATTGCACCCTATTAGCCATTTTCTCCAAAAGCAGGTGGTAATAAATTAAGAATAGTGCTGGACGCAGGGAATAGGGTGCCATTTGGGATGCGACCAGGGATTCAGCCAGTCACAGCTGAGAAGTGTTCCATACTTACCTTCCATCTCTCAGAGCACTTCTTGGAGAACTCTGAGAAGTTGACGGAAGCTTCCGGATGCTTCTTCTTGTGCTCCTCCCGGCAGGTTTGAACAAAGTAAGCATAGGAGGACATCTTCCCCCTGGGCTTTGAAGGATCTTTACCCATCTTGGAATCGGTATAATCTAAAACAGTAGAGAATGTGAAAGTCAACCACACACAACTAATACATGTATATATTTTTTAAGGATGTTGGCCTTTTTTATGACAAAAACATTACATTGCACTTCGATTTGTGCCATTTACTTTTTTTTGTCAGTTATCAAAACGCTTTGTTGCAACCGCCACATGCATTACAGCTGTAAAGACTACAGTTGGCAAATGTTGGAGCTATAATTGATTTGTGGATATCATCTCCATACTATGGAAGTCAGAAGCTCTTGGTCTCATAGTGATCTCCAGAGCTAAAATTCTTTAGGCCCAACTGCTTATTTTGGAAAGCTGTCCAAATCTGGGCAGTGTCTCTGTGGTTAAATACACTTTCCACTTCTTAATGATTCAGCTGATTGTACTCAACAGGGCAGTTACAGTATGCGAAATCTTGTAATGGTTAGAATGCACTACCTGACCAAAGGTGACTGGAAGACAGGTCACCCTTTATCAAGGTTAAAATGATTTGTTGCATCAAAGTCATTATAATTGCTTTTACAAATCAGTTGGAAACCTAGAATAATACGTCATGCATGTTGTTTTGTTTATTTTCTGCATTTGGGTGGCTCCCCCTATCAGCCTGCACACAAGTCGGTTTCCTTCTCTTACTCCTGGCAGAAGAACAGTAAATGCTGAACTCTGTGAATAAACACGTCCGGTTGCACGTCTGCTAGAAAATAAGATCAAGAAAACGACCCATTCTCGAAAAACATGTACTGGCTGTCACAGGTTATGATATTTTACAAGGAAAACACTGCCTTTACCGTTACTGGTAAAATCACAAAACATTTTATTCAATTCAACACGATTTGCACGCATTCGGGATTAACTTAATCACGTCATATGGGAGTTGTTTTATCTGGACTCAATGTCGTTTGTTCACTGGAATTGCAAGTAAAAGACGCAAAAGTTCTAATTTCTTTTTTTAAACCCCCCTAAAAAAAAAACTTCAAAGTTTTTGAAGTTCAACTGCAAAACTGTACGTATGGAAAATTAGACATTTCATACAATCTAAAAAAAACAGGAAAATAATGTATATATACATATTACAAAAACCCAGTTTGTGACCAATTTCATGTTAAAATACACTACATTGAACT
The DNA here is from genome assembly GCA_016801125.1 of Novumbra hubbsi. NCBI lineage: Eukaryota > Metazoa > Chordata > Actinopteri > Esociformes > Umbridae > Novumbra > Novumbra hubbsi. Next base: position 22,875 of record JACXGK010005743.1, read on the forward strand.
ATAGAAATCTATTCCACCAAAAAAAGACAACCCGAAAAACCGACGAAAAAAAAGAAAAACCTCAAAATAACGTATAAACATGTTAATCTTTCGATCTAAAATTGAATCCGTAAAACTAGAAAAATTCATACAAATGCTGAAAAATCCGTGATTTTCCCTATTATATTGCGGGTATATAGCTATGGCAGGGCAAACGCAATGCTTTTCTATCTGTCGAAACTAGTAATGGCGCATAGGCTTCTCGTTGAGGAAAAGGAGGTCAACAACGACGGCAATATTTCTTCTTCCATTTTGTGAGAAAGCCTTCTTCATGAAAGAAAGTCGCCCTGAAATGTCTCCACCCGCATTCCAGGTCGCTTTTTTAATCGACAAATATATTGACGGAGCCTGCGAGACTGACAAAATATTTCCACGGCAGATTCCTATTGCAATTGCCGCCGTGTATTGCAATACATTGGGTCCGTGCTATGTCTATGTACTGGCTATGTTGGGTTAGTTTCCTATGAGCTCGGAATGGCCGCTTGTCTTCAACCACTAACATGGAGAATATGGCTCCTTCTCTTTGTGTCAACGCACAGCCATTGCATTGCAGTAGAGGGCAGAGCGACCGCGGCTACCCACCTCTTTTTAATCTACGATTTCAAACCTTTAATTTTAGCGGAAAAATATAAATATACTCTCGTTGCAAAGAGGAAAGATAGGAGTTTATTTTCCCATCGTTAGATGTTACAGTTAGCCACGTATTTGGTGAGGAATCATGATTCTAAAAAGTTGAGGTGAACTGCGCTTGTATGGCTGGCTCCGCCGTTACCGTCTGCCTTGTTTCCTATGCGAGTACAGTCAGCCATTACAGTAAAGCGCAGATTCCGGAGGTAATTTTTCTTATCCTTTTAACAGACGGATTAAGAAAAATTAAATGTGTACAGTTTCTGACCAATTTTATTTTCACGTTTTCTACATTTTCAATTTTCCCCCACGGTTTCAAATTCACATGACAGCCATCCCAGCCTCGCAATACACTGCAATGGGCTGGTGCTAACTAACAAGTCTCTCCCACCATGAACCATGTTTGTAAGCTACAGTGCCTAGCCAGCTGTCCGTTTAACATTAGCGATTTTTAACTCGATAAATACAACACATTTTATCATAACACTGCAACACTTACCTGATATAAATTTGTAAAATTATTTGCATTAAAAGAAATTTGCGATTTTAGCGACATCCTTCTGATTATTTTAGTTTTCAGATTTTTTTTCAACGACCGGCTAGCTAACGTTAATAACGTTACTCTGTGGTTAGCTAGCTAATTTCTTGTTTTTGACGTTTCCTTCTAACAAAAAATTACAAAAGTGTGGATAACCTAATATTAAAACATGGTCAATACATTTCTGAGGTATTTCTTAATGTTCTTGTCATTTTCATCCTTACCCACACTTCAAATTTTTTTTCGTGCGTGATACTTACCAAAGGCTGCCGCTGTATGTCAATGCACTGCAATGGCTGTATGTGGAACACCAGCGATACGCAGTGTCTTCAGTCTTCGCTTCTGTAACATTACTCTCGGTGGAGCTTGTCGCCTATTGGCTACCGCCAAGTCTATCGACGGTCGGATTGGGTATAACATTTTCATTGTCCTAATATCAGACGATGCGCCATTGGATGTCTTTTGTGAAACGTCACTGGTGTTTTCAGAGGCGCGTTTATACGAAAAAAGTTGCTGGTGTTGAGCTTGGGGCGTGCTGCTACATAGTGTAGTATAGTGTTTGCCATAGTATTGAATTCTGTGAGTTGAACACAGTGTAGCAAATGAATGGGACAACGTGGGACGATGTAGTGAGCTTCTATCAGGGAAAGTGAAAAGGAAACGGTGTGGTTGTGCGTATACACTGGTAATCAGTCACAACCATTGACTATTCAAACTATCCGATGTTAACTTTATTAGTCAATTATGACTATGTATATATAATATTAGAAATTACTTTAAATGTGAATAGTTTAAAAGTGTTTGAGGAACCTCTTCGTAGGATGATGCGAAAGTTTGGGATATTTGAAATAATTTGGCGTTTTTTAATGACTCAGATGGCTAGTAGACTATTCTATACACTGTTATCGATGCAGGTTTTATTATAGTAAAATAGACTAAAGTTACGAGGTTCTTGCTTTTCGATAAGAGATCGGGTTTATTACGTTGATGGTCATTATTTATTGGAAACACAATGGAAATATGGGATGTTCCTCCCAATATAGGCTGATATAATGCATGTGGCCTATTGTTGTTAGATTTATCTTAACAACATAACTAATTCTACTGAACATCGTAGACTAATACAACTTGACTAAAATACACATTATTTTCAACCTTTTGAAATAAATTGTTTTCCCCATGAACGTTTCCGCGTGTTGTGTCAACCCGTGTCAGGCGTATGGTTGAAGCCGCGTTGAGACGCGCTTTCATATAGATGAATGAATACTATATTCGTAAGCGTAATTTTCCATTGTTATTTTTAGCTTTTAAAACTATTTGTTTTATTACACAGAACTAAAAAGTGAAACCTTTAGGATACATGCATTACGGTAGAAGCAAGAGAGCTGAAGACCTGTCAGCACTTTGACGTCAACAAGCTTAGACAAGTGTGTGCACGTTCCAGTCCTCATTTTGCGCTCGCGCTTCAATAGAACAGTAGGCCTGCTGCGTCCCTTCGAAGGCGCGTTCAGTTCTCACGTGTAAATCCTGCAGTGACTGTAGCCCAACTTCCAAAATATACAGCAGAGTATCTAAAAAAATACGGTTTTCTTTTTGACAGTGGTTTACATTTTTTTTTATTTGAATGAACCCTAGGAGCACTATATTCCATTCTTTTGTTAGTGGACGAGGACTGTGTTATAGCTTGCGTTTTGAGTCCATGGACTGGAAATTTACCATAAACCGAATGATCACCATCATCATCCTCATTTACATGAATAATCCTCACTAACAAAACACGACGGGGGGTTCGTATAACCAGTATACTTTGTAGTAGTGCCCGAAGCATGTCACTATTGTCTCAATCATCACTGTCAAGATCATCCTCAGAATGATCACCATATCTTCGCTAGAGGGATATTTTCCAAGGCACTTTTCCACAACCTGAGCATTTCCACCACTCATCCACGATTTGGACTCAAGCCGACACTGATTCCAGAACTGTGCTCAAGGGCGACTGCGACCCAGAACCTCATTTTTCTGTCTGGCTATTATGCTGTCATCTGTCCCCTCCCGTGCAGCCCCCAGTCACCCAACACAGCAGCACCGTCTAAGTGCCGACAGGAAGACAGCCAGTCGGTCCATGAAGCACCGGGAGGAGAAGAGAGCGGAGGGGAGAGGAAAGGAGAAGCGAAGGGGAGAACCCACCGCCAGTTTATCTATGCATTTTAATGAGGCATCTCTGAAAAAAAATATGCAAATACATTGTCATCATGAGAGGACAGCAGCGATGCGTAGATGAATGTCTGGAAGAAGGTGCGTTTGAGTGCCTGTGCCAGGGGCATGTGTGCTTTCATGTGACTCAATGTGTTTGTGTTGGGTGGGGGCACCACAGAGGGAGCGGTACAGGAGGCGCGAGAAGCTAGGGGGTGTGTAAAGGGGTGGGTGGGGAGTACAGGCTGCTGTTCAGAGATTTGTAGGACAGACCGTGTGGGTATAGGGTACCCACCGCATCCCTTCAGAAAAACTGTAGGCCTAAAAAACTCCCAAGCTCCCTCTCTCTTCGGTATTGGTTTTCCTTCTGTAAATTAAAATCAGTAAATTACTATAATGGAACTGAACCTCATATGGATAACGAAGAGTGATTACACATGTAGTTGTATTATGTTTGTATTATCTCAAAACAGTGCGTTGTCATTTAAACATAAGTATTGGTCTATAATGTTTTCTGATATATAACAAGCATACCATCTTATATTAACCTGAAACGTACTTTATAATGTAATAACCTTCAACATTTGTATTATCATTGTTTGCTGAGTCAGTGCTCCTTGCCAAGGCAATAGTACCGTAAAGCAAAAGTGTTCTATATTTCAGACATCCCCATTGCCTGTCCTTTTTTATTCCAATCTTGTACTACCATTGGCAATAAGGTGTAATATGTTTGTCACCAACGGGAGGTGGAACACTAACTCTGCGCATCCGATTCGAAGGGGAAAGTAAAGTATGCAGAACAACCGGCGACAAGCCTCTAACCGGAAATAGAACGTTTCGACCACGAAAAAGCGGTGCACATGTGAACAACCGACAGATGACAGGAGTTGATGAAGGAAATACGTTCAGATGGATATTTGTGGTCCTATTCACAGTACAATAGAAAATAACAAGCTTTTTAACGAGGTATGTCAAATATTTGACAAGGTTTTTAAGTCTAATGTTGGTGTTTTCTCACTGTATTCTGACGGTAGCTAAGCTAACTAGCATCGTTTTTCTTGTAACCTGCACTACGTTAATACCGTCGCAATTTATTAGTTGGTTAAAAGAAACATTCGACGTATTTGATGTGTTCCATTTGCATGTTTTTTTCAGTAGCAAACTCTAAATGTTCATATTACCTGTTTTTCATTCATGGCTCTGAACGAATGACAGTACTGTATAGTAGTTAAAGTAACCCTTAGGCACAGGTTAAATTCAAACGTAATGACAACGTTTTGAGGCGTTCACTTTCATTGAATATCCTGTCGTGCGTGATATTGTCTTTCGTTAGGCAAGTCAAACGTACATGCTGTACCAACTATCTAATCATCTACTTGACTCGATACATTGACTCGAGTACTCGGTACTCGATAAATTGATCTTATCGGGTGACTATAAACTGTCTCCATTACATAAGTCATTGTGTTTTCTTGCCCTCTGTAGCATAACGTTTCCTTGTGGAGGAGGTGAGCCCTTGGTAATGTTTAGTGAATGGCGTTGGACACTGGGCAGAAAGACCACCCCAAGGATCTGCACTTCTTTGCCTGTGATGAGTGGCGAAGGCAATGGTTTGGGGCCCCTGGGCCTGCTCGCGGGGTATTTGGGAAAAGTCAGTTGAACTCATAGTATTGTCTTCCTCTCCTACCACCTCATGTCACTTGTGCAAAGCTACTTTTGGTTAAATTCTCTACTGGGCGGAATCTACCTGCTGTGATCCCAAATCAATATTCAAACTAAAGAAATTAAAATTCAAACAGTGAAAAACGGAAATCTTTGGTATCAAAGGCGAAAGGTTTTGATCTGTAGCTTTTGAGGGTGATTTTAGGGATAACATTCTACCTGGTGCAATGTACACACTAAGCGTACATAACTGGATTGATACTCCAGTGTGCTCTTGATGTTATGACACACTCTGTTTTTGAAGTTCTGCTGCTAGTTTTATTACTTTACTGCTTCCCCATGCTCATACTGCTCAAAAAACAAATCTGATACTCAATTATGCTGTGTACAATACTGTGATATGAGTCTATGCAGCTTGTATTTTATTCAGTTCAGAAGGATTTTCCATGTTTCCCGTTATACTGACATTTAATAATACTCAAATGTGTTCCCTTATCTAGTGTGACGAGTTACTGTGGTCTCCTAGGTGACCCGGCTCCGCCCCTTCTCCTTTTTCCTCATTGGTTGTTGACGTGTTCCGTTCTGTATTGTTTCGTCCCTGCAGGTTCAGGAACGTGCTGCCTCTTTGGAAAGCTGTCCCTGGTGTGCTGATAACGGACATATTCGGGCCCTGCGGTCCTACAGGATCAACCTCCATAAGTCCATCACCCTCTGCACCGACCCCCAGGTAGGACAGCAGTTGAGGCTTACGCATACGTTAAGGTAGAGAACAAAGGCATGGTTGAGTTCTGTGTCACTCGGTCAGTTGTAAATGCAGCCAGACCCCGCCAAAGCTTGTTTCCAAGGTTTTCCGCGGAGTACTTCATAGAGGGTGTGCTCTGTCCCGGGCAGTGTATGCTAGTACTAGGGCAAAGGTGGGCATTGAACCCACCAGTCAGGTATGAAGTACATTTACTCTATGCCACATTTACTTGTTGAAGTAAAGATTTAATTGGTTATTAATTGACACCTCTTTTCTTTCCTTCACAGTGTCTGTTCCCATTGGTCTCTAGACCCCTGGAGGATGTGCTGGCAAGCCTTGCTCCCCCCGGACCACCCTCCCCCATTGGGGGCAAAAGGAAGACTCCAAGTGGATCGGAGGCCACCTCCCCCAAGCGCGCACGATCAGCGGTATGGGATATGATGGTGGACTCCGAGGAGGAAGCCTGTGCTGCCACCGAGCTCTGTGTGGCACAAGAGCGCTGTGATGGGAAAGCGACCGTGCAGGCTGTAAAGAAGAAGACAATCTGCCAATCGGAACTTACCAATGTTTTGGACAACAGCCTTGCACTTCCTGAGATTGGGACCGGCAGTTGTCATATGGATTCTGATGGGCTGATGCCAGAGAAAATCAGGGATGAGGATGGAGCTGATGGTGTTTTTCTCCAGGAGAAGGGTACTCCTGTCCGAGGGAGGAACGGGCTTGTTCCTAGTGAGGAGGAGATGGAGACTGGGTCTACAACAGAGGAGGTTACTGTGACTTCTCCTTTGGCTGACGCCGTGTGTACCCCTCCTCGGTATGGTATGTCCATCCGCCGGAACGCTTCGCCCTCAGCAGCCTTGGAGGTGACCCCCTCTCCAGGAATGTCTGCGCCTGCCGTAGAGGGGAGTGGGTCAGCCTCCCAGGTGGTCCCTGGCTTGGAGGATACCGTCTGTCTCCTGGAGGCTCTGACTGCCCCTGCTACACCTGCACACGTAAAGGAGGGTGGACGTTCACGCCGAAAGGTGTCTGCCCCGGAGGAGGTTGTGTCTGCCCCGGAGGAGGCTGTGTCTGCCCCGGAGGAGGCTGTGTCTGCCCCGGAGGAGGCTGTGTCTGCCCCGGAGGAGGCTGTGTCTGCCCCGGAGGAGGCTGTGTCTCCCCTGGTTGAGGCTAACCCGCCACTGGCGGTAGTACCAGCCCCCAAGGCCAGGGATCCGGCGTCGCCGCCATCGGTGTCTGCCTTGCAGAAGGCGGTCGCGATGCTCCAGGAGGATTTGCCTGTTGCCACAACCCCTGCAATGGAGCCTGCATTGGTGTTGCGGGATCATTTAATTGTAAAGCAGGACCTTCGGTTTGTCTGTCAGAAGGATAAGGAGCCTTCAGACGTATTGCAGGAGGACGAAGAAGATGCCGCTCTTGTGACTTTGGAGGTCGCGTCTGCTTCAGAGGAGGCTGAGGAGGTTCTAGTAGACTTGGCTGAAGCTCCCTCAGTAAAAGATGAGGAGGAAGGAGATGATGAGGCAGATGCTCCTTCTGTCTTGATGGATGAGGATATTGAACAGGTTTGTAAGCCTTGCATTGTGGACCTCACTCACAGTAAGGTGTCTGAAGACGACGCTGACAATGAGGACGCAGAGGAGGATGTCTTGGACAAGGACAAGAAAGAGTGCCCCCTAGGGGTGGTTTGTAGGCCGTGCCTTGTGGACCTCAGTCAGAGCAAAGTGTCTGATAAAGAGGAGGCTGTTGATGAGGATGAGGATGAGGATGATGGTCCTGTCCAAGCTAAAAGAAGCCAGAACGGGCGGAGACTAGTCAGCAGTGAGGATGAGGAGGCTGACCTACTGAAGTGTAAGGAAGGAGGTGTCACAGTACAGGAAGTGGGTGTCTTGCCGCAGCCAAGAAAGAAAATTGTCCGGCCAAGAAAATACACGCCGACGGTAATACCAGACTTTGACCCGGCGGTAACGTTGAATGGGACGTTTGTCCCAGTTCCCGGGCCTCACCTCTTCTGGAAGAATGAGAACAGCTCGTGTTGGCTGGACAGCTTGCTGGTAGCTCTGGTCCACTGCTCCAGCCTGAGGGACAGACGACCCACTAAGAGGCCTGGTGAAAGTCTCCCGGTCTGGGACCTGTGTGAGAGATACCATCGGGCCGGTGGTCTCATCACAGCCTACCAGCGCTCTGGCCCAGGTGGGTGGAAATATACATTTTTGCTAGTAGGCTGAGAACCGTTTTCCAGGCACATTCCTCATCCTCTCACTCTGGTTGTTCAGTGTTCAGAGCACCCTAGGTAAATATGAGCCAAAGGACTGGGAATATCTTTTAGTTTTCATTCAAAACCTTACCCAACAAAAATGTACCCTTTAGTTAAATTTCATCAATTTGTATCATGTAACAAAGAATTTCTGCAACTAAATGTGCTGAACCTAGAACCCATTCCAGTAAAGTTTGGCAAACTGTTGGCGCTTAAGGGTTGTTGTGTGTTGACAGCAAAGGCTTGTTATAGCAACCCTCCTAAACAACTTGTGGTACTGGCGATGTCATCAGATTGTTGTTTTGGAGACTTTCTGACCCGAAGACCCAACTAATGTTTGCAGTTCTCCTGCTGTGATTGGCCACTTGAACCCTCCTCACTGAACCCTAACCCTGTCTTTGGGATCAGTATGGACACTTGTCCTTCTCTTCCTCACGGTCTGTGGGATCAGTATGGACACTTGTCCTCCTCTTCCTCACGGTCTGTGGGATCAGTATGGACACTTGTCCTCCTCTTCCTCACGGTCTGTGGGATCAGTATGGACACTTGTCCTCCTCTTCCTCACGGTCTGTGGGATCAGTATGGACACTTGTCCTCCTCTTCCTCACGGTCTGTGGGATCAGT
>JACXGK010005744.1:0-21841 GCA_016801125.1 Novumbra hubbsi
ACCACACACTCAGTACAGCAGAAAGGTCACATGAAACATTGTACACACCACACACTCAGCACAGAAGAAAGGTCACATGGAACATTGTACACACCAAACACTCAGCACAGCAGAAAGGTCACATGGACCATTGTACACACCACACACTCAGCACAGAAGAAAGGTCACATGGAACATTGTACACACCAAACACTCAGCACAGCAGAAAGGTCACATGGAACATTGTACACACCAAACACTCAGCACAGCAGAAAGGTCACATGGAACATTGTACACCCCTCACCCTCAGTACAGCAGAAAGGTCACATGGAACATTGTACACCCCTCACCCTCAGTACAGCAGAAAGGTTGCATGGAACATTGTACACCCCTCACCCTCAGTACAGCAGAAAGGTCACATGGAACATGAGGTTTCAGGTCCCTGTACCTCAGCGGTGACATACCTTGTCCTGAAGACCGGCGTGATCGTTCATGGTTCCCTCTAAGAGCTCAGACGCAGAGTTCAGGGATTCCACGTAGGCCTTGTTTAATTTAACCTGAGTAGACACACACACATTATTGTTCAAGCCCTGTATTCAAACAAAGGCCTTTGTACTTGCTAGATCAATGCAGAAGCAATGGGGCCAACCTGGGCTTCACACAGAACAACTAAATACAGAACAGCCCAGAAGTGAAACTAAAGATATATATCATACAGATCTCCAGACATAACTTGACAACACGGTTCAGGTCTGATGTGTGGTACCTGTTCCGGGTAAGTCTGGGACAAGGCATCCTTCAGCTCCTGGTGAGAACCCACACTCTCCTCCAGCTCTGACACCCTCAGGGCAGAGTGGGCCCTCAGCTGCTCGGTCACGCCGAAAGCGGCTCGTTGGGCGACGACCGCCTCCTCCAACATTTCCCTCATGTCCTCCCTCTGCCGCAGGGCGGCTCGGACCTTCTGGGCCATCCTGTTCTGGGTCTCCAGGCACTTCTCATACACGGACCTCATCTCACGGCACCGCGTAGCCAGGAGCTGCCGGTCCTCTCTCACCAGGTCCCCGATCCGCCTCAAGCTGCAGAGGGCCGCCGCCGTGTCTCCGGTCAGGCCGGTCACGGTGGTCCGGGCGTCCTGCATGTGGCAGAGCAGGTCCTGCATGGCGGCCCGGTCCAGTTCCAGCGCCTCAACCCTCTCCAGGGCCGTCACATAGAGGTCTTTGTAGGTCACCGTCTGGCTGAGTTCAGTGTGGTCGGTCTGGACCAGCCGGTCCCGGAGTTCCGAGGGCCCGGGTGGAGCGGCGCCACGGCAACCACGGACGGCGGCCAGCTGCTGCACCAATGCCTCCAGCATTATAAGGGTGGAGGTCAGCCTCTGCTCAAGCTCCGGCTTGGAGAGACTAGTCAGGCTCCCAGGGGCCAGACTTGAGGTGATAGAAACACAGGGAGAATGGGGTCAAAGGTCACACACAAACATGGACATTCTCCCCCATCACAGGCAAATGCTAGGGGCGCTGTTCATCCATGGGGGGGCTAACAAGCAGCGTGAAATATGCCGCGTTGCAAAGGGGCACCAGCTAAAATCTTGCCTTGGGCACCATATCGGTCAGGGCCGGACCTGCTGTTCATGGACAGACAGAAATAGTAGATTGAGGAAATATTCATCCCTTTGGATTTATTCTACATATTCTGTTGAACTACAAAACACCGAGAAGCACATGCCCATAACAAGACTGGCAGATCAGACAATTGGTGATGCATAGTTTTAAGAAATAAACATTTGAATTATATAGTGCACAAAACCAGGGCAACCAACAACCCAGGACTGAGAGAGCAGTAAGGTTGGTTATCAAGGGGAGTGAATGCTCCTTAGAAGCCAAGTGACAGCTTAAACAATAATCTGTTCTGAAGTGGCGACACTTAAAACAGCCACAATCCGCCACACCTTAACGGAGTAGAAATGGCACAATCCAGTTAGAGACTACAGCAGGGGTGCCCAAACTAGGGCCCATGGGCCAAACTTGGCCTGCGGAGACCTTTGATTTGGCCCGCCAAGCCATACAGCACAGGTATAATGCAACGTAACCTTCGGCCCACGGCCCTCAGTCCAGGTAGAATTTTGGGCCTTCATAGGAAAAGGTTTGGGCAGCCCTGGACTCGAAAATATTGACTAAAGGAGTTTTGTTGACAACATTTAAAACAAATGTTCACTCCTTTTTTGTTAGCCTATATTTTTTCCCCCCCAAAGGTCCAAAGGGGGTGAAGCCTGACCCAACCAGCTGTACTTGAAGGGCAGAGTTGGCACCGTACTTACTTCCAGAGCAAAGAGTCTGTGCTGGTGCAGGCGTCAGACACGGAGAACTCCCTCTTCCTCTCAAACACACCGGAGGTGTTGGCACTGTGGTCCGCCAGCCTCACCGGGGTGGTGCCAACACACATGCTGTGGCAAACCGGGGAAGCCGCAGTCCCCCCGACACCAGCCGGGGCGGGGCCAGGGTCGCCAGCCACGTCCATCTCGCCCGACGCCAGGATGAGGAGCTGGGCCATGTGGAGCAGTTGATGCTGTAAGGGCCCCTGGGGAACAAACCCCGGTAACTGATCGAAGAGACCCATCGCCCCTAGCTCCACCTTGGTTGGGGGTTTCACCGGCGAGACATCCACCTCGAGCCTTGCCTCCACAGCCTCCCTGACTGGGCCAGGAGAAAGGAGGGGCTTGCCGGAAGACGCGGCACCCAGTGCGGTGGAGTTAAACTGGGGAAGAGGCATGGGGGTTTCCAGGGCTCCCCCCCAGACTCTGCGGTGAGGGTTGGCTGGGAACAAGTAGCTGCCCTCAGCAGCGTTGACGAGGACTCTGTACCCGTCTGCGTCCAGAGGGGTATCTTCCAATTGGACCGAGGTCGGCTTATGCACGGCCCCTCTTCTGGTCAATGGCGTCGCTCTCAGGACGGGGCTGAAAAGCTCATACGGCAGAGCGTTCGCACCGCCGGCCAACCCGGGGAACACCGGGAGCTTGGTCAAGAGGTCAGAAGGGTTCTCTGAGTCTGCCCAGCCCTCAGCAATGGAGGGAAGGCAGGCATTACTGCTGGAACCCAGGGCGCTGTCCCTACAAACGCTCATCCCCAGCACTGTATCAGGAGAACACAGGTCAGGTCTAATCATCGGGTTGTCTTCGTCAACAGGTGAGGAGCTCCTGGCGGAAGCACCAGAGTCGTTGCAGTGGGCACTGTCAGACTCGGACTGGAAAGACGGAGCCACAACACAGTCTTGAGCCTGAGAAGAGGCCTGCTTTGGGCTTAATGGAAATAGCTGACAGGTCACACTATCCAGGCCTTTCATGGTCTGTACAGACGCATTTTCCACTAAGGCCTCACTTATGCCAGTAGGGTCCACATCTGAGACAGCAACGTTACTTTCCAGGTAACAATAAGGGTGTTCAGCATGACCTGAACAGCAGTTCTCTGTGATGCTTGCGTCGACCGTGGCATTGCATGGTATATAGCTGGTTTCCAACTGATTCTGAAGTAGGAGCGATATCTCTTCAGACACACTTGCAGATTCTGAGACTTCAAACTCCAGCCCCATGCAGACAAAGGATTTAAATGTCACATCCTGTGCATCAGTTTGAGCACCGACCGACTTTCCATTGGCCTGGACCATGTCTCCAATTATGTGAGCTCTACATTGGAGACCACAATCTAAAGGCTCGCCGAAGGTAGGGGGGTCCACACTAGTGGAGGATGCATCGTTTGCAATGTTACAATAGGGGTGGTCTGTATGGTCATCGCTAGAATGCATGTCCGGGTGGTCTACTAGAATACTCGGGGATCCCTGGCAGTGGTACATCAAATGGGGGTCCAGAGACTGATCCACTGGAAGAAGGATGGTCTCCGGTTCCACCTTTGAAGCCTCAGAAACCTCCACTTCGATGCAGAAGGAAGCTTTTAACGGTGAATCCCCCTGGTGACTGTTGGCATTATTGATGCCGGATGACTCCTCTGTGACGGGGGCTTGGTGTGTAAACGATGGAACACAACCCACACGGGCGTTTAAAGCCCAACCGAGGGACATGTCGGCTTCAGTGGGAGCCAAAACATTCTCGGAATCACAGTAGGCGTGATCCATATGGTCGTCACAGCGCTGGGTCACCATACTGTCTGACAGACAGGTACTTTCATTGTTATAGCCAGGGGGGAAAATGTCAGGCTGATCCTTGGGTAGGACAATAGATTCGTCTAGAACCCTTGAGGGGTCTGAAACCTCTACCTCACCCCCTGCACAAGTGAAGGACTTGATGGTTATGTCTCCAAGTCCACTTCCTGCATCAACAGCTTCATCCGGAACAGGGAGAGCTTTATCACTGTGTTTTGAAGCACCAGATGTGCCTACGACACCGGCTGGTTGAGGGCAACGTGGCAATGGGTCCGGGTAGACGAATGCATTGGCGTTCTGTTGGGGAAACAGGAGATGTAGTGACAATGTAGGTTTTAAAATGTCACAAACGTTATGCCAATTGGACACGTCACATGACTTTGTTATACCTTTTGTGTTTTGAGAACATTGCTTCCTGACATTGATCTCGACTTGCGTCTAGAAGACGGGGTCAAGCAATGCATTATTTCATTCTGGACATTCCTCAATGGGGTGCGTTCTCCAGATCTTGTAGGCTGATTACGTAAGCCAAACACAACAAGTTATTGATCAGAACTAACATTTACTTAAGATAAATACTGCCGGAGTAAACACAGTAGAAAAAAATGAAATTAAAAACGTACCATGTTCTCTGGAATTACATGGGATCTCCTTCTCGTTGACATTTTGATTCGTTGCGTCGCTGGCTACTACAGCTTTTGGAAAATATTACTTATGACCAACTTCACACTAGGTCACGTTTAGTAATAGTATTATGTTAACAGGTTCATAATTTTGACTGACAATATCGCTGACATTGAATATAAGAGAAATTAATTGTGGAAAACAATTTCACATAATGGGCTAATGGTAAATTGAAGTTGCTTTGCTAGCTGAGTGACGCTAACGCTAACTAATCAACTACGGTCTGTATGTCCTGTAACTATAACAAAGTTGAATTAATAGGCAACACATCTCTGTACACAAGTAATTGTGGTTAAGCTATTTAATATGGCTAATACAACCAGCTAGCTACTTACCAACAATTTTCGTAAAGAAAATGTAGGTAGTCAGTTATTTCAATGAAGTAAACAACAGTGCAGCAGCAATGGATAACGAAACCTCAACCGCCCGTTTTCATTCAAAACACGTGACGCTCCGCTGCGATTGGTTATATACTGGAACCGTCATCACGTCAACTCTCCAACGATTTTCATGTTGATGTATTTTCCCCCTCCTTTCACTGCCACCTATTGTTAGTTTGGTGAATTGTGTCGTTCAATGTTAACATTTTCACAAAATAATATAGACGTCAAAGGACATACTTTTTACGATTTTATCATAAAATGTCAGATTACATCAATTCCAGGTCTCATCTGCATGTAACCCTCATTGTTAGTCCCACTCAAAGATTGACATCCATTTTTTAATACTGCCAAACTTGAGTATACTGAATTCTCAATACTAAACATCACATAAAAAACACCTATAATCATAAACCATCAGATAAACAAACCACACATTAGCTTAACTTCTTCAGTTCCCGGATCCTAACCAGTGGTTTTATGAGCGACGCCGACCTCCCCCACGCCCTTTAACCCTGCGGTGTTTGACCTGTGGCCGGCCAGTCCCGCCCTCAGCCTGATCGTGGGCATCACCGACAAGCTGCAGCGGCGACGAAATGCCCCGCTGGTGGTCTTCTCCTTCGGCAGGCCGTCCCTGACGGCGTCTAGGGACATCTTCCTTCCCCTCCTCCATCGCTCACGGACAAGGGTCTCTACCGAGGGGCTGGCCCCAAGGCGAGGCTTCCTCCCCCGGGCCCGAGTGGCGGAAGGAGGCCGCGGCTGGGCCCGGGGTCGATAGGAAAGGCTCAGCTGACTCCGTAATGCCTCGGTTAGATCCCTCAGGTCCACTTTCCACCCTGTAGATGTAGAGGCGGTTGCCTTTGCGTCCTTGCCCAGCTTAGAGCCCTGAGACAAGGGTTTCTTGGTCTCAGGTTTTATATTTGGTAGCTTTGCTGTTTTGTAGAAGTTCTCCCTCTTCGTCCAGCAGTGTGCTGGGATGGACTTGTAAGGGAATTCCTTTTGCACCAGTAGAAGCCGGTCGTTCCCTGGGTGTGGATTTGGCCGGCCCGTGACCCCGTGGTCAGTGGCAGACCTTTTCTGCTCAACTGCTCTCTGGCGTTTGACCACAACTCGACCCTGACTGTTGTGACCGCAGAGCCTCGAGGCCGCAGCCTCGATCACATCAGTGCCCAGGCCGCAGGCCTTCGAGGCTTTAAGCAGCCGGTCGTAGACGGGACCATCACCCATCTGGGCCGCGTACCACAGAGCCCTGTGGCCGCGCTGGTCTACCTGGTTCAGGTCGTAGTCCAGCGCTTGGAGGAACAGCCCGACCAACCGCGGACGGTCGTAGCAGACGGCGTACATCAGAGCGGTGCGGCCACGCTGGTCACAGAGCCCCACGCGACCGCCGTGGACCAGGAGCATCCGGGCGACGCCCGTGGACCAGGACTCCCCGTCGTGCAGGCAGCAGAGCATTAAAGGGGTCCTCCCCTCCTCGTCCCTGCGGTTGATGGCGCTCCCGGACTCGATTAGCCTCCTAGCGAGGCCAAAGTCAGCCTTCAAAATAGCCTGGTGGAGGTCCAGCAGCTCCATTGGCTCCTAGGCAGTCGACTGGTGAAGGCACAACCTCTCACTCTGTTTACATCTATTTTAACAACACACTATAGTTTATTAACTGGACCTACGCTTCCCTAAACCGTACATCCACCGTGAGCGCGGCCCCCAGCATTCAACACACACAATCACACACTCCCCTCAGTGGTGCGATGAAATGCTGTTGCTATTGGAAATGGGAGTTGTTCTAGTAATAAATCGACGCCAGGCAATGAAACGCTCCACTACATCCAACAATGAGAAGTTGACCAATCCCTCAGCCTGTCCCCAGAAACGTACAGAGGGCAATTGTGATCCCAGCAGCAAGATAAATCATTGCTTTTAAATTACTTTGTACTGGACATCAGATAACTCAAGACGTTAAAGGTGGGAAAAAGACAAGGTAAATCCTGGCAGCAGTTTTGGAAACTATTGTAGCAAAGTGAAGCAATCTAACTTCCAAGGTGATGGAAGTGAACCCACCTTGACTTGGGATTAATGCTTTCAGATGTTACTACTAAGAGAAAGATTTACAATAATACTATACATATATGAAACAATTTCAACCAGATCCATAGAAAAGAAAAACCATCCACCAAATCTTGTTTTTTTTATTGCATTTATTGAGTAAAATAATTTTCATTTGCAAATCTATTTTAAGACAGATAAAAAAATCCATGCAGTTGAATGAAACAAAATTCAGGACGTAACACAGCTTACACCATGACACGCAAGTAAACCATAATTCAACTTCCTTAAAATAAAACATGAAAATAATTATGCAATACATATTAGAAATATAAAGAACCAGAAGCACAGAACCATTCAGCTGGCCACGTTGGTTTAAACAGCCACCGGTCTGACTTGCAGGACCTCAGCAAAGCCCGGTCCAAACCAGCAGGTGATGTCTGCCGTGTCCAAGGTGAAAAAGAACAGCCGGTCCTGACAGCGGCTCCTCCGATACACTGACCTGGGGTCAGCGGCCAGGATCCCCCGGATGGCAGACGCAGCCTCTTTTGGACCACGCAGGAACTGAAACCTGGGTTGATTACATCCTGGAGGTTCTAGAGGAACAGAGGCATCCATACACAGGCAAACAGCCAGTGAACATGGGCTGAATGTTGTCAGATTTGACAGCTTGAACGCCGCAGAGCAATGGGGGATTAACCCTTTTCTATGGTTAACTGCACATTTTCAGTATTTTATATATCAGTGGATGGTTGAAGTTAACTTACAAAATCTAAACTAAACACGCTGCAAAAACAACAATGGCGCCCTCTGGTGGAAGGAAGGGCATTTACAAAGCAAAAATAAAAGTTCTTAAGTCAGCCTCCATTAGGAAGAATTCTATTAGGCTCACCTGCACTGATTGGACCAAGGAATTCTTCCAAATCTCTCTCAGCCTGGGGTGTGAAACGCACCGCTAGAGTGGTTACAGGAGGCTCCCTGATCCAGCCAGCGATGGTGCTGAAGGCCTCTTTTCCATAGCAAGGCCTCGCATCATCCTCTTCTTGCTTTAATGGCTTGGCTTCATGCCCATCAGAAGCCTGGGACTTTATTGCAGAGCTCCCCTGATTGAGGTGGTCATCTCCCGGGCTGAGAAAGGCATTGAGCTCCTCCAGCACAGTGCTTAGGTCTTTGCCCAGGGCTTTAGGCACTGAAGAGCTGGAGGTGTCATCTAGACTTAGATATTTATATTTTTCCTTCCAGTGCGGTGGCCTGGGGTCTGCACATTGACTGTGCCCTCCATCCCTTCCCTCAACCTCCAAGGCCAGCTGGGTGTTGTCAGCACACAGCGAAGGGCCTACAGAGTCTGAACCCACACACTCACATATGGTCCCCTCAGGTTGGAGCCCACTGTCTCCATCAGAGTCTATGATTGGCCGATGTTGTGGCGAGTCATAGTCCGGAATGAAGGGTTTGATGTCCAGGACAGGAGTGCCGGCAATCATGTCTACCTCAGACAGGTGGAGTGTGTCACCTTCAGGGCAGAAATTCAACAGGTTTTGATTGAATAGAGCAATCCACACATCAGGCCGGTCATTAAATATATTCCCTGCCACCCTTTATAAAAAATAAAAAAAATGATCCCAAGGAAAGTGTTAATTGATAGAGGAAGAAGTTGCTTGCTGATAGAGAGGTAGGTGGGATTCAAACCCATACTGTAGCGGTACATGTGCATAGGAAGAAGTTGAACTGCTTCTAATGTAAAATCACTGGTAGCTTGGTAAACGTAAACGTTCTAAAAAAGCTTCCTAAAGCACAATTATCTACGATGAAGTAGATGCTGACAATTTATATATATAAAAAAAACATTAAGAAACTGAATAAAATGTTTTAGAAAAACAAAGGCACCCCACCCAACATACACAAAGACCAGAAAGCAAATGCACAACCTGAGAACTGACAGTGAAACATTCTGGGCTTAGTGTCAGTGGACAAACCTTTTGTGGGAGCACACCCGTGTCACTGTACTGAGCAGCAAAGCCAGTCGGGCTGGTTTGGTAACACGGTACGAACCTGAAACTCTGTCCAGCTTGGCCAGCGTCAGGCCCAGCGCGTTGGGTCGGTGGGGGCTCCGTGTGGAGTACACCCCCACCTTCTGACCGCTCAGTCTGGGAGGCTTTACCTTGGCCTTGTAACTCAGGTGGCCGTTCTTATGGAAGAGAAAGACGACCCTGGGGACGAAATGAGAGGCATTTCTGAAAAAAGATGAATGTGTTAAAAAAACCAACGAGAGATAACACACCCTTGTTTTCAGGCAGTACAGCCATTGCCAGTCGTGGCAAACGGCTACCCGGTTGTGGGGAATGTGAAGAAACATCGGTGCTTCATACGCAGCCGGGTTCATGGGTTGAACCCCGTTACAGCACTGATACACACCAAACGTGGGAGTAGTTTTCCAGGCCGACTAGCGAGTGTTCGGGGTTGTTGAAGACACTGTGTTGGATCTGGAGGGTGGCCCTGGATGGCCCACAGATGGTGGGCTGTCTGGGGGTGCCATTCTTCACAGAGAAGCAGGAACTGATGTAACCTATGGGGACAGTCTGTATGGTCCCTGTGAAGGGAATCGGACACATTTTGAACATCAACTAGATATCCATCAAGAGACAGACTTCAGACAGAGAAGCACGTTATACATCTGACATCATCTGTGACAAGAAGCAGCATTCATTGCTCCTTCCCAGCCACCAATGGGATACAGACTACAACCACCATACTCAACCAATGGGACACTGACTACCACCACCATACTTGACCAATGGGACAATGACTACAACCACCATTCTTAACCAATGGGACACTGAACACCACCCCCATACTTGACCAATGGGACACTGATAACCAACACCATACTTGACCAATGGGACACTGATAACCAACACCATACTTGACCAATGGGACACTGATAACCAACACCATACATGACCAATGGGACACTGATAACCAACACCATACATGACCAATGGGACACTGATTACCAACACCATACATGACCAATGGGACACTGATTACCAACACCATACATAACCAATGGCACACTGATTACCAACACCATACATGACCAATGGCACACTGATTACCAACACAATACATGACCAATGGCACACTGATTACCAACACAATACATGACCAATGGCACACTGATTACCAACACCATACATGACCAATGGGACACTGATAACCAACAACATACTTGACCAATGGGACACTGATAACCAACAACATACTTGACCAATGGCACACTGATTACCAACACCATACATGACCAATGGGACACTGATAACCAACAACATACATGACCAATGGGACACTGATAACCAACAACATACTTGACCAATGGGACACTGATTACCAACACCAGACACAACCAGTGAGATGAGGCTCTTAATCTGGGACGCAGTGGTATGTCACCAGACATGACAAGGCCTGGAAAGTTCCACTTTGAACTCACCGTCCATAGAGCATTGGACATATTCATTTTTACTACACTGTGTATTTAGTTGTTTTCTAATGAACCGGCCCTGACTTCCCAGTTTTAGGATTTTGTTCATGGATCAAACGTGGACAATTTATATCATTTATAAACCTACATGATGGTATGGCTCTAAGAAAAGAGTTAGGCAGCCCTTCAAAGTGCTTTTTGGCCTCCCTGTGTCTTTCTTTCACAAATCACTTGTTTAGTCATTGATCAACCAGTACTATTACATTGTCATGACTGTTATGTAAAATAGTAGTCTTAACAAGGTACCTTTCTCAAGTAAATTCTGCGTTAATCTTTCTGTCTGCGGTATTGCCTGCCTTAGTGGGGCTTCGTCCTGGCCAATGTGGGTCAGAGCAGACTGGAGTGATGTCATGTGTTTTCGATGGGAACGAACAGCACTGACCATCAATTGCCTGGTAAAAAGGAAATGCGGCATGGTATTAAATACGGACATGCATAAAGATATAACTTGGCAAAAGGCCATCGGTTTGCATTGAGCATAATGCATTCATTTCGTACCTGAGGTTTTTGATTTCTGTTCGCATGACAGAGATCTGGTGTTGGAGTTTGTTGAAATGTTCCGCACTGTTGCCAGTAGCAGACATCTTAAGATAAATAGTTGCTATACTAGTTACAAGAAAACTCGAATCCTAATAATGTTGTCAAATATCAAATATATGTAATACTCGAAACATAATCAAATGGCATGGTCAGAAATCACAGAACATTGCGAATGAGATCAATATTTCCGCACACGTGTGTCGTTATTTTAAGCTGGCCAACCAGCAACTTACTCATGGAAAGAGGTTAACTGAGTGTAGACTACCAAGCATGCGCAAGTTAGTATCAAAAGAAGGAAACGGAACATCTAAAGCTTGAGCTGTTGGAGAGTTATAGATTAAACTAGTATACATCCTATTTTTTACTATAGCTTGGCAACCGTCTGTTAATGAAAGATCAAAGCATGTTTAATTAAATAAGGCCTTCGATATTAATAATAATTAAGGCCTTCGATATTGTTGCAATATTGTAAGCAGACAGCAGGTACTATTGAGCAGGTGTGAATTATTCGTTTTAATGATCGTCATATCAACAAAAACCCTTTTATTATCATAGTGCACATCTCAAATAAACCATTTGTACAAAATTTGTAAAGATGAAAATTAGAAAACGCTGTTACCATAAATGGTACAAATTATTGTTCAAATGCTGCCACATTAAGCTTTTACAAATTTGTTTTGTAAATACAAATAGTTTGGTTCTTCTAAAACATTTCAGACACCATTCATGCAATATAAATACATACATGGGTAGTTTTAAAGCTTGCATTCACACATTTTATTGCATAAGCATTGCGACATATTTAGTATCCATACTTTAAATTTTGCTCTGTCATTACAAAGACGAGTTAACCAGTAAACGGCATTGCCTCTAAATCCTAATGTTGATAGATCAGTGGCCAGATCTCAGCTGACTTCAGAAGAAGTTTCTTGTGAGAGAATCTTGTGAAGGAGCTCCAGAAGAGAACATGGAAAACGTGGAGTACACTCTACTTTGTTCAGGCACATTGTCAGCTCGTTGCTCGTTTGAACCTATGACAGAAGAATGATTGAGTTAACGCCTCGTGCAACATATTCCCAGTGACTTATATCATCACACCAAGTTAACGTTCAGGAATTAAGTACACAATGACAAAGTGGCCTTCAACAATCAATGCAATCAGTACCTTGTTCAGTTTCCCAGTTGTCTTGAGATGGAGGTACATCTTCCTCCTCATCAGGACCCAAGTCCTCAATCAGCACCCTATCCTTGAGGTCACTGCCTTGGACACTGTCTGAAGACAGGGTCTTCAATGGGACCAGGGAAGATGCAGAAACAGGACCTGCTGCAGGGCTAGAAACAGGGCCTACTGCAGGGCTAGAAACAGGGCCTACTGCAGGGCTAGAAACAGGGCCTCCAGCAGGGCTAGAAACAGGGCCTACTGCAGGGCTAGAAACAGGGCCTACTGCAGGGCTAGAAACAGGGCCTACAGCAGGGCTAGAAACAGGGCCTCCAGCAGGGCTAGAAACAGGGCCCCCAGCAGGGCTAGAAACAGGGCCTACTGCAGGGCTAGAAACAGGGCCTACTGCAGGGCTAGAAACCGGGCCTACTGCAGGGCTAGAAACAGGGCCTACTGCAGGGCTAGAAACAGGGCCTACTGCAGGGCTAGAAACAGGGCCTACAGCAGGGCTAGAAACAGGGCCTACTGCAGGGCTAGAAACAGGCCCTACTGCAGGGCTAGAAACAGGCCCTACTGCAGGGCTAGAAACAGGCCCTACTTCAGGGACCGGTGCTGCGTTAACAACAGGAGCAGGGAAAGGGAGGGGAATAGTGGCTGGGACAAGAGGGACACATGCGGGCAGAGTCTTGTCCCCCGCAGGTACAGAAGGCCAGGGCACCGTAGAGACCAGGTTGGCCTCGGCTGGTTTTGGCACCTCCTCTGCAATGGCACCACCCTGTTCCGGCTCTCCCTGAGAAGCCGAGAGCTCCGGTGTATGTTCGGTCTTCTTAGGCCTTCCTCGTCTTCCTGAGGTGCTCGTCTCTCCTCTCTTCCTCTTCCTCTCCGCCCTGGCGCCACATGAAGAGGAAGGTTACCGCTGGTCGTTGTCGTACTCTTCCTCTCAATAGGAATGTTTACACTTGACAGCGTTGATACGCTCTGCGATACTTATTCATTCCTTGTTGACAGTCCAAAGTCCCACACCTAAATGTGTGGTGCCAACAGAACACTAAAGAAACCTTTGTATTTGCCTCGCTCCGTATTCGGCTTTATGAGCCAGCAAGACTGATAGGCAAATAACTTTAATGTTTTTTTTTTTTTTTAGAGTTTATACTGCTTACCTTACCTGCTTATTTAGGACTGTCTTTTATCTATTAGTATTTTCTGATTTTTCAATTTGAACATGATTTTGTGTTAAGCTGAAGGAGTTCAAAACTAAGCAAATAAGGACAAAGGGCTGGGCAGCTATATGGAATTGATGCCCGGATATCTCACTCGCTTTCTTGTCCAACATTTGTTGACTGTTGCAGTACTTAGAGGTTAAAATCTCAGGAAATTCCTCACTCTTGAGTGTTTGTCAGGTAAAGTAGCTTACTAGTTCTGCACGTCTTAACGGCATTCTAAATTTACCCATAAACCCACGGAGTATTTGCCTTCTCGACCGCCTCAGCCTTCCGTTTCTTTAGAAGGTCCCTGTCCCTCAGCCTCCGCAGGATTCCACCTGGAACATCAAGTCAGTCATCCAGTCAGTCATCCAGCCAGCCAACTGAGATCCAGAGGACACTTCAAATGTGTAGTTCCAATAGTTAACACAGGAGGTATAAAATACATTTAGCAAATGTTGCAAAACATTCTCAATGTTTAATAAAAAAATGAAAAAAAGTTTCTCTATTGTTTCTTCGTGATGTTTTACATTTTAATAACTGGTTAATACTATAGTAACAGAGCTCCCATGATGAAGCTCAGGCAGTTTATGCAGTTTCTCTCCAGCAAAATACAGATGAACTGTCTTTAAAATACATGTTCCTATTAAGCTGCAATCTGCATCTGTTTGCACAGATCAAATCGTCCGTAAGTCCTTTTTGACCCAGTTTGCAGCAGATAGGAATAACATGCATGAACCGCGTCTAGGATGACAAATACATGACCAGTAGGACACACTTCTGATGGACTAATACAGCAACCATTTAGAGATAAACCTCACAACCACACATCTGCGAAAAAACCTGAGGTTTCATTTGACTCAAAAACACATGGGTAGTTTACCTTGGTTGTCATCCAACTCTGGTTTCTCTGTAGCTGTTATTCCCTCCATTTTGCGTTCGGTACAAATGAAATTAACGTATTGACGGGGCCAGCGGAGAAGGGAAAAAACATTGATAAAAAGTTGCGTCTGTTTGCAAAACCCGCCCCCCAAAAAAGAATGTTCTGGTTAAACATTACCATGTTTCTTGGGGAGTTGTTGCGTCTCTCTCTCTTATCATATTTGTAAAGGTGGAGGACTTGGCACAATAGCTGCACATGCACAGAAAAGCAGGCCATGTTGCTCTCTTGGATGTGTGTGTGTGTGTGTGTGTGTGCGTGTGTTTTTGTCAAACAAAAACAGCGAGAGAGATGTTTCACATGTGGTTAACTATTCTGTTTTGTACGTCTTAGAATAGCTAGCAGCAGAATTTCAAAAGAGCAGGTGATTAAGTGTATCATTAGAGCCTAACAGTCTGAATGACAGAAATTAGACAGTTTGTGCCACTGAACGGTCAGTGATACGTGAATAAGCACAGCAGGGTTGGACGAGATGGAGCAAAACACAGATGGACAGAGGCAGATACTGTAGTGTAGGAAGGCAAACTAACCTTCGGAGACTTTGAAACCATTTGGAAGGGTACAAAGCACACAAACACATTCCTAAAGGTTCCATGTGTTTCATCATGCACACAGGAACTGGAAGAAGAAAATTCTCTTGAATATAAATTGTAATCGCGCAGTAAGCTGGAACTGGGCTGGTGTCTATTGGCAATATACCACAAACCCCTGAGGGG
The DNA here is from genome assembly GCA_016801125.1 of Novumbra hubbsi. Lineage (NCBI taxonomy): Eukaryota > Metazoa > Chordata > Actinopteri > Esociformes > Umbridae > Novumbra > Novumbra hubbsi. The sequence continues at coordinate 15,325 of JACXGK010005744.1, forward strand.
CTTTATTGTTCTCATAAACCGGTTACCAACGCAATATGAACAGTAGCAATAAATGTGATGTCATACCCTTGGTTTACATAAGCAATAATGCATGAGGGGGTGTGGTATATTGTCTCTTATACCACAGCTATCTGCAGATCAGCATTCGGGATTTATAAGAGGTATTCCAGTAGGAGGGCATCCCATTTGTACTGCTATTTGGGTTGGTAACCGATTTCTAAACGCAATAAGGCATCTCAGGGGTTTGTGATTTATTGCCAATATTCCACTGCTACGCTGTATCAGTGGCCGAAAGCTGAGAGAAGCTTTCGGCCATGGCATATGCCAAGACATATGCCAGTATAGCATGGCCAAGAGCTGTTTTTTAGTCAGGACACATCGTTTGGCAGTGTGGAATGTACCACCAAAATTCTGACAGTTTGGTTAGAAACAATCTCATCAGTATCCAGCGCTCAGCTTGTTATGGGCCGTCTCCTGGTATCTCATCTCCTGGTATCTCCTCCATACTTTTGAGACGGTTCTGGGAGACACAGCGAACAATGAAACAGCATATATGGTTGTGCCATCCTGTGTAACCAGAATGGTCCGCATGTACCGCCTCATGCTACCAGTAGTGACAAGAACCCTTGTGATACACAAAAATCTCGAAAAGAATCAGTCAGGAAGTATAAGGAGAGAGCAAGAGAGGCCACCATCTGCAACACAATTTCTGTTTGAGGGTTTTCTTTTGCCATTCAGTGCACTTGTTGTCACTTTCATTTGTACCAAAACAGGTGACAATGATTCACTTACTGGCTTGACTTGTGATGTTTTACTGTGATGATTACTTGTTCCCCACTTGTTTTTTTGAGCAGTGTACTTTATATACCCAATTCACTGCACCTATATGTTTTACTGTTAACATAACACATATCCACTTACTCACTGAGTTATATACTCTGAGTAAGAGATAGCTATAAAGTTGCTGTTTATTGTTTTCAGGAGAAACATTTAGTCAAAAAGCTTGATAAAAACTTGGCTTGGGGCAAGTTTTGAATCCGGCGGCAAAAACAACCCACCGCCACACTCTCCACCTACCCCTCACGTCAAGGTCTACTTTATAAGAGGAGGCATAGCCAACTTATCTCATCGCAGGGGAGCTGCTCATTTTTAGGGTGTGTTCTCAATCTCCTCCTAGCACATTGAAGGCCCAGCCTGCTATGTCCAGCCCCCAAGTTCGATCAGCTGCTTAACTAATGGAGCACATACAACTCAACTGCCTATCAGTCCTCAACCAGGCACAGTTCTACGTGGGGCCCAGGGTTAAGATGCTTCAAGCGTAAACATGACCGCTGGCACTGTGCTTAGTCAACATGAAGTAGACAAGAAAGGAATGTGTTGTACAAAAGTAAAGAGTAAATCTTAAAACAAAAACAACAATTAACTGAGTATGGGGGACAATAGAAAACATATGTTAAAATAGACATACAGGCCCTGCAATGAAACTACATCTGTCTCATAACAATGACAGGTAAAACAATTTGCAAAGCAAGAGTAATTGCCCAAACAAAAACTACCCAGAAAAATATGGAGAAAAAATTTAGGAAACATTAACTTATCTATAGATCCAATAATAACAAATGGTCAGTAAAGCAGACGCCTGTTTCAAAAAACCTTGCACATCTTCCTAAGCAAGAGACAATCAACTTGATGCTCAGATACAGTTGAGGAAGAAGTAAAAAATACCCCCCACACACATTGCAAGCTAACATCAGAAGTTTGTGTACAAAGACATCGCAGTGCCCTCTCCTTGTAAATAATTTATATTACCGAAAAACTGTTTGAAAGTAGCACTGAAGTGTATATACAGTAAAGTACGTTTGTATAATTGTTTGATTTTCAGTACACTGATTTTAATGCGATTACATTCGTGGGACCTCGGGTATCTGTGCAGGAAGTATAAAGGGGAAGCACTACCTCAGCGTGTGAATATACAATGCTCTTTCGTCTATGAGATTATGTTTCTTGGGAATGTTACAATAGGAAGACAATAAGTGTGCACAAAAAACCAAATGTTAGGTTTATTGATCATATTTAATGTACATTAACTACATTTCGTGTATTGGTTACAGTGAAATACACTAGCGAAAAACGCGAAGAATCTACTACATTTATTGGCTGCAGTCTTGTCAACAGGTATGTACTTATTTCAACATAAGGTCTTCCAGGTGGATTAACATTTCCATTGGAGGAAAACTGAAGGTAGCACATTTGATGAGTTTTCACTCGTCGCAGCAGTTTGTTGATGAAAAGGAAACAATCGTCCAGATTTCTTGGATGAATTTTACTGATTGTGTAATTTATTAAACAAAATTAAACATTCTGTACCTCACTCAAACAGTTTTTTGTACAATAATCAAATAGACTCGAAATCTGTTTATTTTAACTTCATATCATTTCACATTATGAATAACTTTCTCTACAGAAATACAAATTGCACAACTGTTCTGTTTCATGACAGCGTCATGTTTTGTGACTGCATTGCCTGCTCAGTGGTTCAGCGGCAGTTGGGATTTAGAACAACAGATGGCGCTATTGAGAATATATTTTGTTTCAGTCCCGTTTCCCTCCATGGTTTCTCTCTCTGAGTAACTTGGCGTTTGGCTCAGTTCATTATACAGTCCCATATTCTCCCTCCATTAGGGCATCTCTCTGCCTTTGGACTGAATAGAAATTCCACCGACACCCAAGAGAGAAAAGTTCAACTTTCGTAGGGCGAGATGGATATGAAAAAGAGGATCCACTTGGAGCTAAGAAACAGGACACCATCTGATGTAAGTCGTGCCTTTTAAACCAAACCTTTAGTTTTCTCGCTAGCCCTGCTAGCTTGCTACTTTTTTGCTTTCCAAGTGACCTGTGTGGCTAATGGTGACCACATGGGCTTAATGTTTTTCATTTATTAATGGGAGAAAATACTTTATAGTAACAACATAAACATCACCCTGTCCCCGTTGGGGCGTGAAGAGGCAACAAGACAAGAAAAGCTATATTCAATCGTTACTTTCAAAAGCCGATTCTTTTGCTTGCTGGCATTATTGCAGTGTTTTAACTGTTTCGCAGCCTCCCGGACGATATTGAACAGACACGGTTCGATTGCAATGTAGTGTCTTAATCATTTGTTAACTTCTACATCGTTGTGGTTGGTAGTCTGCTTTCCACGACGCGTTAGACAGACAGAATGGTTTATTTAATATAGCTAGACCTGGGTAGCCATGTTTGTTGCTAGCATAAATGCTAAAATGGGGCGCCCTTTATTACAATGCACTTAAATCCAGCAATTTTTCGAAACAGTGTTTACAACATGTTTCATTAAAGTTTTCTGATATCTTAATTAAGATCCAGGGTGGAGTCTTTTCGATATTTTCCCCCGATTGGGTAGGGACATTATCCTCTCTTGCTACGAAAACAAAAAATAGCCATTAGTTCCCACGAGTCATCAACATCTTGTAAGCTACAGCAATTACTATTCTTTCCCCGTTTGCTAGCTACCCGTAATGTAACATTGTTTTTGTATTGCATTCTTACTAAGTCGAATGAAGTTATTGAGGAACCATAGCCAGCTACCATGTCGCCGCTCTTCTACTCGCCAACCTCACATCCCGTCAAACGTTACATTGTTTGATTTGAGAGTAATACACTCTTATTTTCCGCGAGTTAACGCTGATTATTGATAGTGCTGCGAGTTTGAATCATTCACGCACCCGGCAGCGAATGGTTGGTTCCCGCCATATTATTCTCCGCAACTACACTGAAAGAGATAAACATGTACTTATGGAATCTGCCCAATAATCTATACGCTCAGTTTTGACATGTTGTATATTATGGTTACAATTCGCTATTTCTTTAAGGCTACAGACTTTACGGAAAACCTATGTCACCGGCTGGTGCCAGCCTTGAATGACACGAGACCAAGTAAAAGGCGTTCGGTGCGTGGGTTGCAAAAACTCGACGTTCGACGATCTCTGTATTTCATGCAAACGTGAATAAAAGTATTCTACATTTAAAGTTAATTTTAAGGGATATTTTTACGTGATTACTGCATGTAAACAGTCATCCCTCTTCGAAGACTTTAGAGAACTCGGCATACTGTATCTCGGGAATCGCCATGTTGTCATTCTGCCGTCTTTGAAGCTCTGGAGAAAGGAACTCTCTCCATCTTTGTCTTACTAATTTCCGTTTTCAGTATTTCCTTCGACGTCGTTACTGAAAACGCTGATATAACGTAACAAACGGTGCTATTGTTCATTCGCTCGACGTCTAGGCAATCCGTTTCCCCAATAAATTAGTTTTGAAAATAAAAATTGTATCTTTAGCGTATGTTCGCCATCGTTCCCGTTGCTGTAGGGTAGATAATGGCGGGCAGTCGGGCTTCTTTTGCAGCTCCTCAGCTGCACGGCAGTTCTTAAAAGGGCAATGGCTAGCCTGTAGCGAGCTTGCTAACAAAAATCATTGCATTTGTCATTAGTGACTGCATCAGCAGACCAAGGGAAGGTAGAACTGCATTGTGTGGTTCTTCCTCGTGGCAGCTGTTTCAGCTCGACAAAAAAACTTATGCAACCTAATACTTTAATTGATAGATCAATAGCTGTATCAATGTTTGACTTTACAGTGTGCAAATCGTAATATTTGGTGACGTTCAACATTAAAGTTTATTTTGACCTTTTTTCGTCGTGCTTTTGATTGCGCAACGAATGTGTCTGACTGTTATTAAACACGAACTCTGCTGTATAAACGATTTATGTTAAACATTTTCCAATTGGGGTTTCGGAAACCAACAAAAATGCCACTGAAATTACACCGTTAAGGTTAATTTTTTTCATATTGATCATGAAGTTATGTGGTTTGTAATTGCTTTTCTTCCATTACAAGGCAATGATGCAGCAATGGGGACATTATAAACAGGAATCTTATTATACTCGACGCTTTTTCACCCTAATTAAAATAATTTTAATGGGTGTAGAATGTTGGTAGTGCAGCTGTTAAGACTGCACACTTCCATAAAAACCTACTCTGTACTATTTTAATTACATAGATACTAGTTTACACATTTTGTCATTTTTATGCTTCTAGGTAAGAGAACTTGTCCTGGACAACTGCAGATCAAATGAAGGAAAAATAGAAGGGCTCACAGCCGAATTCATCAATCTGGAATTTCTCAGTTTGATTAATGTTTGCTTAATCTCAGTCTCTAACCTTCCCAAACTTGGGAAACTCAAAAAGGTAATATTTTGTTTAATTCCTCCTTTATTTACGCATGCTTACAAATGTATATGTGACATTCATGTTGACTAATGGAAAGAGAAATTGTGTCTCGTATAACACCCTATTTTGCACTGCTGTTAATGACCTTAACAAGAACTAGTGCACTATTATCAGAATGTGTTTCAGTAGGCCTTATTTTACAATAGACTGTAACTTGGTGTATTTTTTCCTGTTCACAAACAGAAGTGACTCATACCTTTTACATTATGTTGCAGTTGGAACTCAGTGACAACAGAATCTCTGGTGGCCTTGACGTGCTCGCTGAGAAACTCCCCAACCTCACGCATCTCAATCTAAGTGGGAACAAGCTGAAAGACATCAGCACATTGGAACCCTTGGTAGGTGCAGGTAGACCAAACCCCTGCACGCTCCAATCCTATTGGTCCGGACTATGGCTCAACTGATCATCCATCCCCATATATGGCTTCAACATTATCATTTGGCGGTCTGATTTGTGTACCACCTCCCATTTAGTTTCCCTATGCAGGTCTTGTCTGAGGTAGTGTACTACATAGGGGAGCGTGTGCTATTAATCTAATTTGAGTTTTACATGGACTGCGTTAATTAACCCCTTACGGCCTAATTTAACCCCTAACGTGAGACTTGTCCCCCAGAAAAAGCTGGACAACCTCAAGTCCCTGGACTTGTTCAACTGCGAGGTGACCAACCTGAATGAATACAGGGAGAGTGTGTTCAAGCTGCTCCCCCAGCTCACCTACTTGGACGGCTATGACCTGGAGGACCGGGAGGCATCCGACTCGGACGGAGAGGCGGACGGGGTGGATGATGAGGACGACGAGGGTAGGCGCCCATTCGTTTGGGGGTTCTGAGCGGGATTGTGGGGGTTGGTTTCCCGTGGCTATATGCGTGGCACTTGCGATGTAAAAATGAACACCCAAAAAAGCTGTCGCTACATATGGCGTGCTTGTGTTGTTTTGTGAGGTGGTTTTATTTTTTACTTTGATGTTCTGAATTTAATGCGTTTCCTTGTTTGTAGAAGGAGAGGAGGAGGAGGAGGAAGGAGAGGAGGAGGACTTTGACGAGGAGGAGGACGACGATGAGGAAGAGGAGGGAGTAGAAGGGGAAGAGGAAGACGAGGTCAGCGGAGATGAAGAGGTGCAGTCCTTTTTTAACATTTAATAACCAATAGTTTAGAAGCCGAACGGGGTGTGTGAGGGGGTGGTCTATATAGCTAGTAACATCTGTGGAGACTGAC
>JACXGK010005745.1:0-31714 GCA_016801125.1 Novumbra hubbsi
GTACTGGCGCCCAACGGCCACCAGGGGGTGGAAACGAGGCGAAAACCGTCAGGCTAGGGTGGAACCCTGACAATTTCATTGTAAGGCATGTGCAGTGTTAGTATGGCTCCACAAATCTTTGAGTTGTGGCCAAAACGCTCTAGGATTTTTCTGACCACAAAATCAGCCCCTCTCCTGCCACCCTCCAATACATGCATGTTATATATTTGTGTTTTTCTTACCAATATTTCTCAACATAAAACCACAATTATTTATTTTGGGTGTCAGGGTTTCTGAATAAATTGTGTTACAGAACAACATTTCAGCGTACCATGTGTATTTTTGTAGAATGTTATAATTGTTCATGGGTTTGGATATTGTACACTACATTTATGTACAATATGTTAAGTGTTAAGAATATATGGGTAGTTTTGTATTTTACATAAGGGCTCCTTACTATTCAGGCATAAAGACCCACATTTCATAAAGTTTGGATATATACTTTCACAATTAGCCTGGAGATACTAACCCATACTGTTGAAAACCTGAAGAAAATCTAGTCAGGAAGACGATGAGTAAGGCCTGGAATGTGGTGAAGTTTAGATGCTTATGTGCCAATGTTTAGTTAAGTCTTGAATTTTCCACTTACTGAATGTTGCCCTTGTATTATATTTGTATTGTACATTTTAGTAATTTAGCAGATGCATCTTACATGATCTGTCTTGCTTGAGGACAATAAGGTAGGATCATAAGAGTTTTTTATTACTGTGGTGATGATGTCTGTTCTTGGCTTTGATTGGATATTTTATTTCTCCCAGATAAGAGACTCATCTTATCAGTCATACCAGCAAGTTGCATCTCTGTTGAGACGAGAACAGTCTCCAGGTTCTGAAGCCCAGAGACTTGTGCCTGCAGATCAACAGTCCCATGACCTAGTCACTCAGAGGCTTACTCAAGCGGTATGTAAAAAGCAAAGAAAACCTAAACCAAGATGTACACAATCCCTTCCTGTAATGTGGACTTATCAACAGTTTCTGCTTGTTACCTCTGGTTTTATGCTACATTTGTTAGGAATGTTGGACAGGATAGTGTGAACGTTTTACTAGCAGCAGGACATTTGCCTCAGAGGCAGCAGTTTGGATCGCTAGCCACCCAAGGCCATGCAATCAAACAAACACTTAAAGCATGTTACATTTAGATCAGTGTTCTTCAGGCTTACAGTTTGGATCTCTAGCCACCCAAGGCCATGCAATCAAACAAACACTCAAAGCATGTTACATTTAGATCAGTGTTCTTCAGGCTTACAGTTTGGATCTCTAGCCACCCAAGGCCATGCAATCAAACAAACACTCAAAGCATGTTACATTTAGATCAGTGTTCTTCAGGCTTACAGTTTGGATCTCTAGCCACCCAAGGCCATGCAATCAAACAAACACTTAAAGCATGTTACATTTAGATCAGTGTTCTTCAGGCTTACAGTTTGGATCTCTAGCCACCCAAGGCCATGCAATCAAACAAAAGAAGTTGAACAAACACTTAAAGCATGCTACATTTAGATCAGTGTTCTTCAGGCTTACAGTTTGGATCTCTAGCCACCCAAGGCCATGCAATCAAACAAAAGAAGTTGAACAAACACTTAAAGCATGCTACATTTAGATCAGTTTTCTTCCGGCTTACACTTGCTTAATGCAGGCTCTAGGTGTTGGTTTAGCATTGGTTGGATTTCTTTTTATTTCTAGGAAGATTTATTCCCGATTGTGCAAAGGAATTTCTGGGTAATTGCAGCACATCTGACTGTAACCACTGTATAAAAATTTTTTTTAACAGACTGTATTCCAAAATTGCAATTGTATACTTACTAAAAGTACAGTTTAGAGACCAATGCTCATTAGAATTGCCAGTAATAAGTAATTTTGCACTAACCAGAATGTTTTTTAGAAGGGCTGCCATACTCCATCAGGCAGAAGATTTTAATACATTCTTACAATTTAGGGTATTGTATCTTTTACATTCATTTACAGTTATAATTTCCATCACCTTGAGTGAATGCATCTAAGACAGCACCATGCATTTTTTGGGAAATGGTAATTGCTTCCTGATTTCATATAAATGTCTTTACTGCACAGCACTCTTTTTGACTAACCTGATTCCGTTCTTAGTAATTTAACTCATAACTGCAAAATATCACAATGTGAACAAGAGTGCATACAATCCTACTGTATGTATTACGGCAGAACCTGTGTCTAACTCAACATTAACTGTATATAAAATGAAATAACTAGTGTTTAACTTAACATAAACTGTCTATTATATGGCAGAACCTGTGTCCGATTTCCCACAACGGATTTGTTAAGAACATAAATCATGAGCACACAAACAACTGAGACATCTCCATGCAGAATTGGCTGGTGCCACCCAAATCCACCCAGCAATGTGGATGTAGTTACAGGATAAATCATTTTGACAAGGGCCAAATATTTATGGCCAGATTACTGGGTCCAAGTGTCTCTGACCCGGCAAAGCTTTTAGGGTGCTCCCAGTCAGATGTGGTAATTACCTATAAGTGTCCAGGGAGGGACAAACTACAAACCAGCGATGGGGTGTTGGGCACCCAAGGATCATCAATGACCCAAGGATCAACCAACCGGAAGTATACTGTGAAGGATAGTTATGAAAGCTCTCCAGTCTGGTCCAAACCAACAGAAAGTATACTGTGAAGGATGGTTATGAAAGCTCTCCAGTCTGATGCAAACCAACAGGAAGTATACTGTGAAGGATGGTTATGAAAGCTCTCCAGTCTGGTCCAAACCAACAGGAAGTATACTGTGAAGGATGGTTATGAAAGCTCTCCAGTCTGGTCCAAACCAACAGGAAGTATACTGTGAAGGATGGTTATGAAAGCTCTCCAGTCTGATGCAAACCAACAGGAAGTATACTGTGAAGGATGGTTATGAAAGCTCTCCAGTCTGGTGCAAACCAACAGGAAGCATACTGTGAAGGATGGTTATAAAGGCTGTCCAGTCTGGTGCAAACCAACAGAAAGTATACTGTGAAGGATGGTTATGAAGGCTCTCCAGTCTGGTCCAAACCAACAGGAAGTATACTGTGAAGGATGGTTATGAAGGCTCTCCAGTCTGGTGCCAACCAACAGAAAGTATACTGTGAAGGATGGTTATAAAGGCTGTCCAGTCTGATGCAAACCAACAGGAAGTATACTGTGAAGGATAGTTATGAAAGCTCTCCAGTCTGGTCCAAACCAACAGGAAGTATACTGTGAAGGATGGTTATGAAGGCTCTCCAGTCTGGTGCCAACCAACAGAAAGTATACTGTGAAGGATGGTTATGAAGGCTCTCCAGTCTGGTCCAAACCAACAGAAAGTATTCTGTGAATGATGGTTATGGGAGTAATGTTTCACACAGTGCAGCTGCCGACTCCCAGAACTGAGTAATTATTCACAATTCATCCCAACCAGACAGATTCCAAACCACAACAATAAAAACAAAGAACCCAGCGTTCATATTTCCATAAATCAAATTAGCCTCAACCTAAAAATGTTGTCCTGCTGAATTATTCATCCCGTAAATATTTTAACTGTAACAAGTGATGTAAAACATGTACAGCATTGGAATATAGATTTTTTGAGAATTTGCACTTGACCTTTTACTACTTTGTTGGTTTGTCCGTCTTCACACAAGGGTTCTCTGAGCGGGTGACGCTACTTGGCCCCTAATATATCCACTTTTCTGAGTAAATGAGCTCATTGGTATGAGTTTAGAGTGTCACACTTTCCCAAACACTTCTTACATTACATTGTAGGGGCTCGCTTACAACCAGGACCACCCAACAAATCGCACTTAATTAATTAGCAATACCAGGACTAAGCCTTTACGTTCAGTTAGAGAAAAAGGGGTATCATGATTTATATTTGTACAACACATTATATTTAAGTCCCTCATGCCTCGTTTCCACTGGTGCCAAACAGTGGCGTTTTTCCCCAAATTCCAGACTGGATTTTAGAGCGGGATTTGTGGGGTTAAGCATTACTGTGAAAACACCGCCTGTTGTGCTATTGGATGTGTATCATTTGGGTTTCTGTTAATGGCTAACCCTAACTCTGTTGTGCTATTGGAATAGGGATGTGTATCATTTGGGTTTCGGTTAATGGCTAACCCTAACCCTGTTGTGCTATTGGAATAGGGATGTGTATCATTTGGGTTTCTGTTAATGGCTAACCCTAACCCTGTTGTGCTATTGGAATAGCGATGTGTATCATTTAGGTTTCTGTTAATGGCTTTCATCCGGTTGAATCCATAATGAAAAAAGAAAACAAAGTACCAGTAAAGGGAATCAAGGACTCACAACTCACAAGTTTCCATTGACTCTACAGAAATACGGAGCAACGAGATTCCGTGGCGTTATTTTAATTTTACTACCGCCTTTTATTTTTCATAACCGGAAATCCAAATCTGGTTGATAGTTAACCCTTCTCTCCTTTCTGAGCCCCTCATGTCCTTGATACTAAACCTAACCTTCATGTCCTTGGTACTAACCCTAACCCTCATGTCCTTGGTAATAAACCTAAACCTCATGTTCTTGGTACTAAACCTAACCCTCATGTCCTTGATACTCACCCTAACCCTCATGTCCTTGGTACTAAACCTAACCCTCATGTCCTTGGTACTAAACCTAACCCTCATGTCCTTGGTACAAAACCAAAGTCTCATGTCCTTGGTACAAAACCAAAGTCTCATGTCCTTGGTACTAAACCTAACCCTCATGTCCTTGGTACTCATCCTAACCCTCATGTCCTTGGTGCTAACCCTAACCCTGCTTCAACGACACTGTTAAGAGGGAGTCGTATTCGGGCAGATTGTTACCTGCATTGAGAGGAATAATAGCAATTTATTTGGGATATTCTTGTTGTTTATGGTGAGAATGTAAAAACATTCTGATGCATGTAGACCATGTTGTGTGTACAGTACAATCTCTTTCAATCAGAGCTAATTGAATTCAGTGCATTATTTAAAAAATATGTATATACATTTAGCTAAAGACACAGTAGTGTCACTGTGGAAACTCAAAATCGCTCATATTTGTGTTTCATGATTGCAAACATCAGAAATAAAACGTATATAATCCAACGCTGCAGATATTTGAGCAGTCATTACAACATGCAGTGTTTGTTTAAATAGCAGCGTTTTTATTTTAGCATTGTTGATCAGAAATTTGAACCATGGGCTACAGTGTGTTAAAATAGACAATTTATGGATTAAACCCAATGGTTTGATAAGTCTGTCTGAATGAGGAGTTCAGGATCCGGTATTGTAGTTGCCTCACAGCTGACCCATGTTACCATTGACTTGCAGAGGAGTTTGGATGTGCAGCCAGGAGCCTCTGATCCCAGGCGGATGTTGCAGCAGAGGGCTGGTGGCCTGTCCGTACGTGCGACCCACCCTCCCCCGCCCCGGGTGGGAATCCGGCTGCCCCACCCCCCGCCGCCACCACCCGCCCCCCAGGGAGGCAGCCCCATCATCCGCCTCCAGTCGCCAGTGAGCCAGGCCCCCCCCAGCCAGGGCCCTCTCAGGAGAGACAGGAACCCCAGCCCTCAGCAGTCGGCCCTCCAGGAGGCCGTGGGGAGGGGCTCGTGCGGCGGGGGGGGCCTCCAGGATCAGGTCCAGACCTTGGGCTCGGAGGTCCACAGCCTGGGCCTGGCGGTGCGCATGCTGGTGGAGCAGCAGTACCGGCTGGAGCGGGAGCAGGTCCAGCAGACCCAGGTCCAGAAGGAGATCCTCAGCACCCTGCAGACCCTGGCCTCCAGGCTCCAGGCGCCCTGCACCAGCCCACAGCGGCAGCAGCCCAAAACCCCCCCGCCCTCCGCCTCAGGCTCCGCCTCAGGCTCCGCCTCAGGCTCCGCCTCCTACAGCCAGGTGGCGTTCCCCTTCGGCCAAGGAGGGTATGCCCAGTGCAGCCAGGCCCAGCCCAGCTACAACGGGATAGACGGCTCCAGTCTGGAGTCCATTGAGGCCTTTAAACTGTCGGGACTCAGTCCGCACGGAATCAATGGCTTCCAGGCGTGCGGCAGCGGCGCTTCCAGTAGCCTGCCACTCAGGAACACCCCAACGCACACACAGCCGTACGCGCCGTCCTACACACTGCAGACGCAGGCTCAAACACACACACCGTCCTACACACTGCAGACGCAGGCTCAAACACACACACCGTCCTACACACTGCAGACGCAGGCTCAAACACACACACCGTCCTACACACTGCAGACGCAGGCTCAAACACACACACCGTCCTACACACTGCAGACGCAGGCTCAAACACACCTGGCGTCAAGCACACAGTCGTACGCCCCCTCTTACACGCAGACGCCCACTCAGACATACAGAGGACCAGACGGTAAAGACTATCCCGACACCAGCACAGAGGGGGCTCTCCTGAACTGCGTGGCCCCTATTCAGGCGTCGGTCGACCTGGACTCAAACATCACCTCACAGGAACCACAGCTCAGCATTGTCAAAGTGGAGGCACTCTAAAGCTTCAGTTCACGTACATCCCAAACCTATTGGGTCTGTTCTCTGGACACCAATTAGCCATGTTCTGTATATGATGGATATTCGGGTGTATATCCAGAAAGTGGTTCCAGTAGGATTCAGTTTCATGGTTCAGCTGCACAGTGGGTTCAGTCCTGAGTTGGTTCACATTTGATGAACTATTACCTTTTCTTTTTCAAAAGTACTGTTTCAGTTTTTAGTTTGTTTAGTTTCACTTTTTCGGTACATTTGTAATTTCTTGTTCTTTTTTTCCCCCCATCTAAATGTTGGCCCATTGTTTTCAGAAATTATTGGATGTACAATTAGTAGTTGCAACCTTGTCCTGTTGGAGCAACAACAGGACAAGGTAAGCAGAAACAGTACATACGAAGATTAGCTAGCAGGCACCAAACTGCAAGATAGAAAATAGTGCCACTTTATCCATTCTGAAAAGGCAATTTGTCCTAAAAACTATCAACTATGTTTATGGTAAACACTTTGAGATCTGTGTGGTTGTTTTTATATGCCTGTTTGTCTGAAACGGATGTAATGATGCTGCTGTTTGGTCCAGGTCTCTCTTGATACTAGATTTATATACCAAGGTTGGAAGTCACATATCATGAAGAGCAACAAACAATACATGTATATTTGATTGAATATTGTTGCCATCAACATATTCTGTTCAGGTCCCAATGGCATCTTATTCCCTATATAGGGCACTACTGATGACCAGCTTTCTGTAAGGCTCTAATTTAACTGTATTGCCTAAGGACTGTTAAATAAGTGTATCAGAGAGTGAATCCATCGTAAATACGTAAATGTTGGCTCTTTTGGAAATTATAATTAAATGTACATTCACCGGTCACTTTATTAGGGACACTTACCTGTTAACACAAATAACCAATCAGTAAATTGTGGCTGCATCTCTATATGTAAAGCATTCAGACATGGTCAAGACGTTTAGTGGTTCTTTGAACAAACATTCAATTGTTAAAGACATGCAATCAAAGGGACTTTGACCACATTACAATTGTTGGTGGTTCCAGCATCTCTAAATCCGATGACTTCCTGGATTGTTCCGCATACTACATTCTCTCAAGTTTACTGAGTATGGTGGGATAAAAGAAAATCTAGTGAGTAGCAGTCCTGTTGATGAAAACCCTTTTCTGAGAAAGTTCAGAGGAGAATGGATTCATTGAAGCTGACAGAAAGCTCACAAGTACTCAAACAACCATCCTTTGCAACATTGAAGTACAGAAGGGCATCTCTCAATGCAATATGTGTCAAACGATGAAGTGGATGATGGCAAAAGGGGTTAGGGTTAGATAATTCATAATTAAGTGGCCGGTGAGTGTACTTTGCAAATGAACTTAGGCAATACAGGTTGAATAGAGCTCTAAACTGTAACATTTACAAGTACAATAGGATGTTCAGTGAGGTCCAAAAGTGTTTGAATAGTGACATCACCCCACTCCCTGTATTCACCTTTCATCTTGAGTGAACAACACTTATCTGTTGTCTCTCCTTTGGCATTGTCTTTGGTACCCTATGATGGGGTGATTAGTTACTGGATTCTTCAGGAATTTACAATAGAAGAGATATCTTACACGAATCTGTGTAAGACAGGAAACATTTATTAAACATTTAGAATAAGTTGGACTAGTTGGAGGCACTGTTTTTACTGGTTGGTGTAAAGTAATCTGATATGTTTTTTGGCTACAGATTGAGATGTTGACCAATTGCGAGATTGAACCATGACCCACTGAGCTTTTCTGAATTGTCAATCCAGGTTACTAAAAACAATGTGTGTTTGAGTTAGCCCACTGCAGTGTCAGGTTTGTGACTAAAGCTTACCTACTGTATACTTTTAAATGCATAATTCCAGGGTTTAGAGCCAAAGCAAGACAAAATGTGTCACTGTCCAAATACTTCTATACCTAATTGTATCTGTTGTTACCATGTGTGGCTAAGCTCCGCCTTAACATTTAGAATGTCCTGTCTGTGTACAGAACTAAAGCTACTTGAATAAAGTGGTGTATTACATCCACCTTGTTCATAGGTTTAACGTTGTTTTATATCTATTTAAGGAACAAAGATTGTTTGAGGGCCCTGGAATGCGGGCAGACCTATAGAACAGGGTTATTCCATGTTGGCTGGCCTCCTCTCCATATCAAGGAGTATGTGTGGATAATTATTGTCCCAGTAAAAATTTTGCAAGCAAAAAGAAGAAGACCAAATACATTTTGGGGAAAAACTGAAACTATTTATTGTTTTTGCACAAATTGAAATGTTCAATATTTTGCTGGAGTTACATGTGGAATGCCGATCATTTCGTCAAATGTACAGCCAAAAGTTTTTGTTATATTAACAGTGTATATAAAATGCATAGATTGGATTAACATATTTTTATAGCAACAGTTGTTAGCTACAATGCTCACAAACATTACAGGAAGCTGTTCCAACCTTCGTTCATCACCCCAACTCAGTAGTATGTTTGCCCCCCCGCGTGCCTGGATGCAGCTCCGACAATGTCTGGGCTACTGATGAGACTTCCATGGGGTTCTGGGGGATCTACTCCCATTCTTGAGTAGATCAGGGAGGTCTGTGAGCTCCTGGACAGTCTGTGGAGCTAATTGGCCCTGTGGATGCACCGATACATAACATTCCAGAGTTTCTCAATTGGATTCAGGTCTGGGGAACAGGAGGGCCAGTCCAAGGCATTAATGCCTTTGTCAACTGCCTACACACTCTGGACACCTTGTCCTGCACCAGGAGGAACCCAGCGTTCACTGCACCAGCGTAAGGTCTGACGGTGGGTCTGACGATTTCATCCAGGCACCTAACAGCAGTTATGGTACTGTTGGCTAGCACGTGGAGGTCTGTGCGACCCTCCAAAGATATTTACTTTTTGGGGGTTGTCTTGCTCTGGCTTCTCCTGTGCACCTGTTGTCACTTTCATTTGTACCAAACCAGGAGACATTTATTCACACTCGCTTATGCTTCCTAACTGGGCAGATGGATATCCCTGAAGTTTAACTTCTAATGTTCTACAAAATCCTTCTGGCAATGCTAATAGTGCTATCTGTATTTCAACATCTAATGTAAACATTGCCTTAGACACCCGTCGCCTTTCACAGAAAGCTTCAGGGTATAAGCTTCAGGGTATATCATCAAAGCCTTTCTTGGAATCTACCTTTGGTCCCCTCTCTTTTCCTTGACTTAAAAACCAAAAGGCGTCTTTGATTAGAAATTTGTCTTAAGTGCACATATGAGCTAATTTTGCTCCTGTAGAAGTAAAACGTATTAATTCATCTTATCTATTGACATTGTGTTTCATGTTGCCAAGTGTGTGATAGACAAAGGAAGTCAGTGATGCAGACAATTGACATGAATCGTCCCTGTCGGTCCACCGAGTTTGGCTGCTGTATTGTGGGTTCATTAAATGTGGGTTTATAAATTAATGATTGAATTAAATCACCCTTTTATTGTTAACATCTCCTGAGTAACTTCAGAGTTGTGAGAAATGCTTTGCCCTTTCCATAAAGTTAATAAAACTATTCCTTCAACAACTCACATTTCCCTTTTTTCATGCCTCTCGAAAGGTCAGTGTTTGTCACTGCATGTAGGCACACGTTGTTCAATGAAACCGCTTTCTCACGCCAACAAGCGCCTGCATTTCCCGGCTCTTAAAATACATCTTAGAATATTCTGTCTTGTACAGACACTTTAGTTTTCTCAATCACATGGCTTGTTTCTTATTGTGCCAGATGGCGTTCAGTTCAGTGAGCAGAGTCTACACTGGACTCAATGTTTCCAAAAGAAGGGACGCTGCGTTAAATGCAAATAAAAATAATTTATTTTATTTAAAATAGTACAACAAATTAAAGGTTGAAGCTGAACATTTTTATTGTTTTTGGAAAAATACATCTGTAATTGTCGTAGTAATTGAATACTTCATAGCTATTGACAATCAGTCTATCAAATTTATTTATAAAGCCCTTTTTACAACAGCAGTTGTCACAAAGTGCTTTTACAAAAACACCCAGCCTAAAACCCCAGTGAGCACGCAACAACAGGATTGAAGCACGGTGGCTAGGAAAAACTCCCTATGTAGGCTGGATTGTAGGAAGAAACCTAGAGAGGCACCAGGCTCAAAGGGGTGGCCATACCGGGGCGGCTGTGCAGGGTGATGTTTAAGAATACTGCTAATAATTAATAAATTCACATGAGCTGTGTCCAGAGTCTAAAATGCCTGATCTAGGTGACAAGCATGATTAGATTTGCAGGTCAGGAACAGTCCAGGGTGGGTTGATTAGGGGTTCAGCCTGGTGGCAGCCGGATAGTCGTCAGGATAGTCTAGGTTGGGAGGGGGGGTCAGCAGAGTAGCAGCTGGAATCGTCAGGTATCTGCTTGTTCTGCAGCAAAACCAGGAAGGCTCGGGACAAGGTCTTCTGGGCCTGGTACTCCACAGGTGTAGGCTGAGACCTCACGTCCTTCTAGTTGAACCGCAACAGGAGACAAGGAGAGTTGTTAAAGAGTGCATTTCTTAGAGTTATGGAGGAGAACATAGAGTTATGGAGGAGAACTAGCCCTGCTCCCCCGGCACAATAATATAGCACCATAAAAACGTTTGTCTGAGAGAAAACAAAAAAGAGAAAACGAATATCCACCCTGTCATTATAAAACAACTTTACCTTGCTTTCTTTCTGGACAGGCAAACAGATTTATACAGGTTGTTTAGCTTGATATCTTGTTACACTAGCCAACTGTAGCTCCCAGTGGTCACAGCTAGGCTAGTTATCATTAGGGAATTGTAATGCATTAACTGCTTTTTCAATTGTCTATCTAGATATGGAGGAATTTTTCCATTAAATAAATAAATAAATACACCATGAAAAAATTTATATAATATAAAGTTAAATATAATTTTATATCTATTCATATCAAGTGAAATATATAATTTAAAGGAAAAATAAAAGAATCAATAAAAATAAACAAATATAATGGTGTATTTCTACAAATAACATACATACTTCACAATTTAAAAAAACAGTAATCATTAGAGTCACTCTACTAACTTTGGTGGGTGAAAGTGACAGATTCTATGGTGGATTCAATAATTACGACCATGCAACCATGAAATAAAAAGATTGTGAAATACAACACTAAAAATCTAATGTGGTTTATCATGCAACATCTACCCCAAGGAAGCATTGTTTGTCAGCCCCTCAGTTACGTAGCGTTAGTGTGGAGCCCGTTTCTAATTGGTGGCTGGGTTGCGTTCAGTTGTGTAACTGAACGCAAGTTAGTTACTTAACACAATTTACATAAAAAATGTATTAGTCTAAAGAAACACACATAACTAGATTGCTAACGTTTCTTATCAGTGTTGTTGATGTGTTGATGGTGATTATGAATTTCCGATTGCATCAGATTGCCTGTCCATTCAGTCAAAAGAGAATTTATGTGGTCAGGCACTGATGTTGGGCAAGAAGGTCCAATTGCCGTTCCAATTCATCCCAAAGATGTTTGTGTGCTAATGTTGCTTCCAGAGTCAGTTTGGACAACTGTGGTGAGTGTTGCAACAGATGATAGGGGATATTTAGGCGCTACCCACTTCAGCATTAGGTGGCCCAGTTCTGTGACTTTTTGTGGTCTTCCACTTCCTGGCTGTGCAATTGTTGCTCCTAATCACTTTCATTTCCAATTATAGCACTTACAGTTGACTGGGGCAGATCTCGTAGGGCAGACATTTCACAAACTCACTTGTGGCAAAGGCGGCATCCTATGACAGTAACATGACTAAAGTCACTAAGCTCTTCAGTACATTCCATTGTAATGCTAATGTTTGTCTATGGGGATTTCATAGCTGGATTTTATGCACCTGTGAGCAATGGGCGTGGCTGAAACACCAGAACTCAATAAATACTAGGGGTGTCCACATCCTTTCGATCGTAAAGTGTATAGGAACAATACATTACACATCCTGCCTGAAATGAGAGGTTTACCAAATGCATCACCTGTATCTTTAAAGGAAAGTTGCTTTTTAAATCAATTTTAACAAGTCCATGTCTTAAGAGAGGTCTGAGGCAATTCACCTCTACAGTTTAGAGAAGGTTAAAATGTCAGCTTTCAGTTTAGTAAAAAAATAGTATCAATGATTAAAAGGTGTGGTCTCCAGTGATGTTTTAATTATTGGAGGAGGACCAATAACAGTCATAACTGTCAAATGGGAGGAAACAAATCGTTCCCTGCTGCCTTAAACAAATGCAGTGCTGTAAAACATATCGGCGGGGGTTAAAAGTCAGAAGAGGGAAAACAACTCATACAAAAAGAAATACGTGATTTGACTGCCCCTCTTCTGCTTTGTTTTACTTGCAGTATGAAACGTATTTGCTGTCTCTCTCAATTTAAGAGCCAATGATGTTTCAGCTTTGTTATAGGGCATCTCAGTCGTAGTTCATAGTAGTGGAGAAAGCTCAGTGTGAAACGTGTGTGTCTGTAAAGAGACCGGACTTCTTTAAAATATAAATTCTACTCAGGTAATTTTACTATCCACCTAATCAAACTTTTTAAAATAAACCCTATAATCTTAAATACAATTTACCCCTCATAATTTCCATATTTGTTCATAAAATTATGTTAAAACGGAGCATTCTACCTACAGTAGTTGGTTGCGCCGCATTACATTAGCTGTGGCTTGGTCATTAAAGGGATTGATTAGCCCAGATTCATATTTCGGCAAAAGTACACTTACCTTGTTTCTGAAGTCCCATATCATCATTTAAAAATATATACAGTGGATGAAAAAAATATTAGAATCCCTGCTGATTTTGTACATTTGCTCAATAAGAAGCACATTAAGGTCTCCAGACCTTAATCCCATAGAAAATCTGTGAAGGTTCGAGTTGCCAAACGTCAGCCTCGAAACCTTAATGACTTGGAGAAGATCTACAAAGAAGAGTGGGACAAAATCCCTCCTGAGATGTGTGCAAACCTGGTGGCCAACTACAAGAAACATCTGACCTCTGTGAGTACCAACAAGGGTTTTGTCACCAAGTGCTAAGTAATGTTTTGCAAAGGGGTCAAATACTTATTTCACTAAGTAAAATACAAATCACTGTACAACATTTTCCTGGATTTTTGTTTTGTTTTTCTGTCTCTCAATGTTCCAATAAACCTACCGTTAAAATTATAGATAATTTCTTTGTCAGAAGGCAAACATACAAAATCAACAGGGGATCAAATATTTTTTTCCTCCACTGTATATTCCATTGTTCAGCTCTCATTCATGAATTAGCATCATTTAAATTCAGGAATGGGAACTGTGCACTTCAGGAATGGGAAACTTCTGCCAAACACCCAACCAAGACAATGGACAGCTCTCAAAAAATTTGCAAACAAATGTGAAAGGCAAGGCATGTATAGCACATTTCATACACTTTGGCAATTTAAAGGATATAATTAGGCCTAAATAGAAAATGAAATAGGCATCCTAAAAACAAAAATGTATATAAAGTGTATGTTAGCAAGTCAAACGCCTAGATATTAGCTAACCATGTTGAAATTAATTTGATGAGAGGAAGTTTTAGAATGCTTCATGTCGACTGATGGGTTTTTAATATTGTTGAGTCCATACCCAATGTGGTGATCAGATGATTCAAGCAGCAAGTGAGATAGCTATTTTGCTGGAGATAGTTTCATATCGTAATCCGGTAAATGCTTGTCTGACTGGCTATGTGAAACCTCAAATCTCTCCCACACCCCTTGTACCTCTGCAAACAAAACATGACTGCAGCATTTTACACAATAATAGGTCCACCAACGAATATAGACCTATCCTCGTGTAGTTTTTTTAGGTTAAAGTTCACGCCCACCTTGGTGACATCATTGCTTGAGAATAGAAGCTGTGTGTGGTTATAGCTAATGCAACCCCGTTTCCAAAAAAGTTGGGATGCTGTGAAAAATACAAATAAAAACAGAATGCATAATTAATGTGTGCCAATCATTTACAAAGACAACATATACTTTTTTTAAACAGAAATGTTATTGTTTTGGGAAAAATACATGCCCATTTTGAATTTGATGCTATCTGCACATTGAAAGAATTTGGTTAGGGTTGGTAAACTGAGGGGATCAATTGCTTTAGTTTTGAAAGTGAAAAGTTTTCCCATTCTTGCTTCATATAGGATTTCAACTCCTAATCCCACACAGTGGGGTCCACTACAGAATCGTGAATGTTTTTAACACAATGCCGCCTGAGGGCCCAAAGATCATGGCCATCCAATTATGGTTTTCAGCCTTGTTCAATTCGTACAGAGATTTCCCAGAGTCTCTGAATGATGTTATGTACCATAGATGATGAGATCCCCAAACTCTTTGCAAGTTTACGTTGAGACATTTTATTCTTAAACTGTCACACTATTTGCCTGCGCAGTCTTTCACACATTGTTAAACCCTTCCACATCTCTAATCCGTGGATGAGTTTGTGAGACATTCCACCAGGTTCATTGTGCATTACATAAAAAGGGGCCCTTGAGGGCATTTGTTTAAGGGTGTATTGTAAATATTCAGTCTATCGTAACTCTTCAGTGTTTCTGTCAACTTCTTGTGACCCATCTCTGTGCTCACTTCAAGGGACCAGGACGTCATCTATCAAATTCCACCCACATGGCGTTTACTGTGTAAACTCTTGAGACTGGACACTATATTTCTACAGCCATTGCAAAAGGCTTGAGATTTACACAAATATACGTTTTCACATAGTCTGCTGCCTTAGTTTTTATGTTGGTAATTCATGACATTCTGGATATATGCAAATCGTCATAGAGACTGATCTGATCAATTGCAATTAATTGCAAAGTCCCTCTTTGCCATGAAAATGAACTTAGTCCCCAAAAAACCTTTCCACTGCATTTCAGCCCTGCCACAAAAGGACCAGCTGACAATGTCAGTGACCTCTCATTAACACAGGTGAGAGTGTTGAGGAGGACAAGGCTGGAGTTCACTCTGTCATGCTGATTGAGTTAGAATAACTTTAAAATGATAGTGTTCTTCCTCTGTTAACCATGGTTACCTGCAAGGAAACATGTGTAGTCCTTATTGCTCTGCACAAAAAGGGAAAAACGCTTGTGTAGAGTTCAAACTACTTCCCCCGAGTCCGAATCAGAGAATGTCCACACGGTCGAAGTCTTTCCAAAATAAACACCTTTATTACAGATAATTATCCGGAGATCAGTCTCCGCCGTACAGCAGAAACAGATCTGAATTCCTTTCACCTGGACACAGCTTATGTAGCCCCTCCCCACCCAATCATTGCATAGAAATTGCTGAGTGTGCTTCCTGGGTGGGCGTGTCCCTTCTTGCAGACCCCCTTGGAGGCAGACGAGGAAGACAGTTGAGGGGGTAGTCTGGCGCCAGGAGATCTGCCAGGACATATCTGCTAGCTTGGGTTTACTTTTCCTCTTCTTCTTCTTTGTCCATATCAGTGGGTGTTAAGCCAAAAGCCAATAAACCTGTCCCCCTATTCACACTGTCCTTGCCTTGATTTCTTGACTTATGGTCCTACTCCTGGAATGTACTAATTAACATTTTGTCACCCCAGCCTTGCCATCTCTGAGTTTACACCCACAGACACGGTGTGCTATCTAATCTTAATCTTAAAATATTCCACACTTGTCAGAAGAACAAAAGGTGAGGACTACAATCTTGTGTCATGCCAACAGTAAAACATCCTGAGACCATTCATGTGTGGGGTTGCTTCTCAGCCAAGGGAGTGGGCTCACTCACAATTTTGTCTAAGAACACAGTGTTTCTCAACCTTTTTTTGGCCAGCACCCCCCTAGCCATTATCCAGGTCCCCATCAAATAAGATGTAGGTTAATTTCTTCATTTTGTAAAGCGTCTTTGTGTCCCTGAAAAGCGCTATATAAATATAATGCATTATTATTATTTTTTATTTCCCTAAATATTAATTATTATTGTGATTAATATTGTTAATGTTGATATTATTATTGTTGTTACTATTGTGATCGTCCCACATTATCAAACAAACACATAATTATATGATAAACAGAATGTTTTTTGTTTCCCAGGGAACATTAAAGCCATGTGAATAGAACTTATATTTACAAGTGCTTAAAAAATAGACCTAATTAAAAGCCAAACTTTGAATTAGGTATCAGAAACTTCTGCTAATCCGCAACCGACAGACATTTTAACATTTTCCACCAGAATTTGCAATTAAATTCATAAACAATCCTACAATGTGATTTTCTGGATTTCTTTTCTCATTTTGTCTGTCATAGTTGAAGTGTACATATGATGAAAATTACAAGCCTCTCTCATCTTTTTCAGTGGGAGGTACGCCTTGAGCTTGTCCACAAGAAAATTTGACTTGGGTCAGGTCAAGGAGATTGGCACTTCTGCTGGCAGTGGGGTAAATAATGTTCAAACGCATTATTTAATTTCTTATACAAGCTACACCGCAGAATGTGTCATTTCATAACTTGTACCAGTATTAGACTACCACGTTTTACTTTTCTGATCGGACAACTGAAGGAGGAATACAGTTTTTTTTTCATGTCTTGTCGGACAACTACAGCTTAAATGCTGATTATGGCAGAATACATTCTGCAGATTTTTGAATGGAGTTTGGTTTGACATTGTTTTGTGCGATTCAAGATTAAATACACCTTTTTATGTTCCATGTTTTGTGCTTTCACGTTTTCATTCGTTCATAGACGTTCGTTATTAAAGATGAATCATGTTATCGTTTAATGAAGACGTTAAAGATTTATAATGCTGATTTATAACGCTGCAGCAGTGTCTCTGCTAAAATCAAGCTGGCTGATGGCGATCAGCTTGTCAGGTGGCAGGTGTTTGATTGTAGAATCTTGTTAATTGTATAGGCTAGTTTGTGTTCGTATGTTTTGGCAATGTTGTTTTGCAGTAATGTCAACAAAGCCACTTTTATTGATTAGTGTTTTAAAGTGCATCTGGATGCTATGTTGCTTTCAGGGGAAGTCCAACAGCGTTTGGCAATGTGTAACCAATGTGATAACAAAGCATTCACAGTGTTAACACTTTTAAGAGAAAGAAAATCTCCCATGGGTAATACAAAGAAAAATAGCTTACATTTTCCAGAGTTTACAAAGTAAACGCCATTCAGGTGAAATGTTCTAGATGATTCTCTGACGTCATGTTCTGGTGAAGGCAGCTCAGAGCTGCGCCACAAGATGCTGACAGAAACACAGAAAAGAAGAGTTACGATACATTGTTTCGTCCAGTGGCTTAAACTGGCAGGTTTTAATGTAGCAGACCACAGGATTTTGCAAGCAGTTTAAAATTGTAACTCCTACTGTTGTGAATCTTCTGTATAAAACAAACGCCCCCCAAACCAGCTCAACGCCCCCCATTTTTAAATATTGTTTCCAGCGCCGCCCGTCGTCCTCTGAACACCAGGTCAGGGCAGCACTAGTGCAGAGCTTGCTCAGGAATTGCAACAGGAATGTGTGAGTGCATCTGCACACACAGTGAGGTGAATACCTTTGGAGGATGTCCTGGTGTCAAGAAAAACAGCAACAAAGCAACTTCTCTCCAGGAAAAACCTCAGGGACGACTGATATTCTGCAAAAGGGATTGGACTGCTGAGGACTGGGGTAAAGTCATTTTCTCGGATTAATCCCCTTTATGATTGTTTGGGGCATCTAGAAAAACTTTGTCCAGAGAAGAAAAGGTGATCGCTACCATGAGTCCTGGGTCATGCCAAAAGTAAAGTATCCAGATAACATTCATGTGTGGGGCATCAGCTCAGCCAAGGGAGTGGGCTCACTCATAATTTGGCCTATGGACACAGCCATGAATAAAAAATTGTGCCGAAACATCCTCCGAGAGCAACTTCTCCCAACCTTGAACCAAGAAGGGTTTGGTGATGAACAATGCCTTTTCCAGCACCTTGATAGAGCGAAAGATCACCTTGTGTAGGGGTATTTTGGTGTTTCACATATTCACATAATTAATTCACTAAGGAATCGATTAAGTAACCATAGTATTATAGAAGTAATATTTTTGTAATCCATAAGATGTCATATATTCAGAAGCCAGAAATATATGAAACTGCAGTTATTGATAAATAATGCTAAACACCATCTATTCATATAATCAAATATGCACTGAGTGGTAGTATAGCACACTTGGAAACAAAGAACACTAAAAGATGAGGTGACATTCATGATTTCTCCCCAGAAAGACTCTGAACCTGCTTTCTGGGTCAGTAGTAAATGACCACCTCATCACCCTGCCTCCCTTTAACTCTTCCCAGGCCTTTGGGGTCTCCCAAGGCCGGCTGGCTCATGAGTGGATGAATAGGTCCATTCATGCTAAACACCAAGTACAACACGGTACCACAAAGAGTTAGGGGTGGAGGTAATTGGTAAATCAAAAGGATGGACCGCCTAGAAAATGTCACAGAGACGTGGTATTAATATGTGTTCGAAAGTTGTACGTTGGTCTTTTCTTCAGAAACTTCACAGCATTATGATGACGTTCATTAAAGTCTATTTTGATTTTACAACCTCTGAAGTTCTTGCATCTTTTTGAGTTGGGCATTTTCCACGACACTTGCCATAAGGAAAAAGTCATAACTAAATGGCTCGGGGAACAAAACATTAACATGCTTGGTCCATGGCCAAGAACCTCTCCAGACTTTAATTCCATTGAGATTCTTGTTGTCCCAGTGGTTACAGATTTACAAGAGGGATGTTCCGCTGTTGGACTTTACCCTGAAAGCAACTTAGCGTACTGCATCATGACGCACATCAAAAGACTAGTCAAAACAAATGGTTTTGTTGACATGACTGTGACATGACTGACTGTGATACAACATTGCCAAACTGAACAAAATTCTACAACCAGAAACCTGCCATCTGCCTAGCAGCCTGGCACATGGCTGGGGGACGGAGTCTTGAGGGATGACGTCAAAGCGACAGTATAACTCATTTAGGTAATTGACCCGGCAAAAGTTTTTAAAGGAGTGGGGGGCCTTTGGTTTGTAGTTGATGATCTGCCTAAGGCCCCACCAGACAGAAGCAAAATCGTTAGCTGAGGAATGCTATTGTAATCACTCAGAATACAGTAGTTTAGCTTCTTTTACCGCTCTTTTACTGCCATTTTAACTCTTTATATCTGTCCTTATCCCCACTCCTGAATGCTTTCTCCTTTTCCAACCTTAGCTGTCTGAGTTTAGCTGGGAACCAGGGTTTGTCATTGTTATACAGTTGTGGTCAAAAGGTTACATACACTTAAAGTAAAGAACATGTATGTCATGGCAGTATGAGTTTACAATAATTCCCTAACTCTTATATTTCTGGGATGGAATCATTGAAGCACATACTTCTTTGTCACAAAAACAGTCTATCTTTTATGACTTTATGAGTCTTCAGAAAATGACAAAATCTGCTGGGTCAAAAATAAATAAGGCACTTTTGGTAACCATCCACAAGCTTCTCACAAGCTTCTGGTGGGATCTTTTACCATTCCTCTTGACCGGGAGTGGTAAGGGAACTGGATAATCGCTAGGGGGGTGCTAGCCCAAAAAAGGTTGAGAACCACTGGATTAGAACAATTGGCCAAGAGAGCGGGAATGAGATTTTCACCTCAACACTTTACTCTAAAACAGAGGTATGAATCTTCCAACTTCATGTTGGAATAAGTGAAGTTTGTCAGCCCTCAGGAGCCTCTTAACAACCTGCCGTACTGTTAACATGCAGGCGTCTGGTTCTGTGGGTCTGAATCTACAATGTGTTTAATCTGCCGCACAATATGCACGTTTTGGAAATCATAGGAAATTACTGTCACATCATAATTCTGCAATTCACATGTGCTTTCTGATCCATAGGGGGCAAACCAAACAGTTCGATTACATACATTGTACCATTGCATCCCTAATTTTGACATACTAGAGATCTGAAAAATAAATTTTGTCATGTGTTTAATTTCGCAAAGCCTCCATGTTATACCTACTGCTCTAGAAGTGTGTTGTGTGTGGTCGCAGTAGACCTTTGGATGTCTATCAATAATGTTAATTCTGGCAGACAACCTTAAAGACTACATCTTTAAACGGGCAGTGTTTCTTGCAATGGTATATTTTAGTGAAAAACAATGATAAAATAAGGCATTTATTAATTACATTTGAACTGCCTAATCAGTATCAATATGTCAAAAAAGTGAATTTCAATCCTAGCATTCGTGATTTCGGGTACTATAGGTTTGGAAGGTACAGAGATTGTGTCTACAGTAACTAAAGTATATTGCAAAACAGTATTCACCCACATGGAGTTTTTGTTACTGATCAAAACAAGAAGTTTATATAAAAATGAATGGGGTGCAGTGGAACCAATTATCAAAGTCAAGCCATTAATTAAATTGAGTACAATCAAGTACTAACAAGAAATATCCATAACAGGAGATACATGGAATGAACACAGAGGGTGGGTTCATGGAATGAACACAGAGGGCGCTTAACTGAAAGAGAAGTGCAAGGGAGGTGCAGAGGGAGAAACAAACCCCTTCTAGCTAATCAAGAACAAAAAAGCAGTGTCAAGTTGATGGCTTATGGAAGACTGCACATAGTGGCTGAGCACTGTCCAGAGTCTCTCTCCTCAGACCCGAATCACAGCACACAGCTGGTGGGGTAAAGGACCAAGAGTGAACCCCACAGCCGGTGTGAGGTCTAGAGAGTCTTCCGTTACTCCAGGAGGAGGAGAAAAATTAAAGCTTTGCAGGAGGGCGGTGAAGAATAGGAAAAGCTCCATTCTGGCCAGACTCTCCCCCAGACACACCCTACGACCTGAAATAGGGAGACATAAGATAGACAACAAGATATATGTACAATTGATTATAGCATAGTACTTATTCCTACTCCGAGCTAAAACATCAGGAAATATTAATACCTGCAGAAAAGGCCATAAAGGCTTCCTTCTTGATGAATTGGCCCTGCTCATCCAGAAAGTGGGCAGGATTAAAGGTGTGGGGGCTCTCCCATTCACCCTCATCGTGAAGAACAGACGTCAGTAGAGGAATCACAGACGTCCCCTAGAACCAGTTTACAATTCAGTGATCACAAATGTTATAGAAATACAGCCTTTGTTATTCATTCAAGTAATTTGTGTCTATAATGACCAATAAGTTTGATTTACATTCACATGTATATTAAATCCTATACAAAAAGCCAGGTATCTGACCTTCTTGATGAAATATCCCTGGAAGGTAACGTCTCGACTGGTAGTGTGAGGAACAGACATGGGTACAATGTTGGCCCATCTCTGGATCTCATGTATCACTGCATCAGTATAGGGCAGGTTCTTCCTGTCTTCTACCAAAGGTTGACGACTTCCTATAACCCTGGTAATCTCCTCTTGGACCTTTTCTGAAACCGAAAGGAAGGAGGGGTTGGAGTTAGTGAAACCCTTAGTTAATGTTTACTCTTTTACCAAACAATGCTGATATATTTTCAAAACCTGTGCTTTACGTCATGAAAGAGATTGAATGTATGGAGTTTTGTTTATTTAGCTTACCCTGTATGTGGGGGTACTTGGCCATAAGCAATAGACCCCAGCACAGGGTTGTCCCAGTGGTGTCCGTACCAGCAACAAACAGGTTAGTTATAGTAAATGCCAGGTTTTCATTATTGTAGAAAGAATCCATCCTACCCGATTCCTAATGGAAACACACAAACATGTTGACAATAATGTACAGATTGTTTATCTGTGACATCCATTAAAACTTCAAAAGTACACATGGTAAAAATTTTCTTTGTCAGCTCAGTAATTGTTTTTGGAGTGTTTTTTCCTTGTACAACTAATATATAACATAAAAAGTAAACAACAGTAACAGGGATTTCTTGTGTCGTCCCAAAAGTGAAATTGATATTGTAATAACCCAAAGTAGGTACAACAAAAGGGCAGATGCACAAACTGTGCGAAGCAACACAAGATTAGTTGTTAAACAGGCTAGTGTTCTGGCCACAGCCCACGCCAATACATTCTGACACTCACGGCCCTTCTGGTGGAAGACGGTTAGTATACTCCTAGGCTCTAGCGCTAAACGGGAACAAAACAAGAAGGAACTGCAATGGCGGTAGCCCTTATTTATCTCCTTAACATTTCATGACAATAACAACCGAACAGAGGCAATACTCTAACACATACACACCAACTATAACGCCCCACCCAAATAGAGCCCCTTACCAGGTTGTTACAACATCTTCAGAGAGGGCTAGAAGAAATGTCACATTTAGGAAACTTGGCAAGTTGAAGATCGAAAATGTAGTGGAACACCCAAAAAGGTAGTTGATGAATAATACTCCAAGATCAATACATTGAAGGGCAGAAACAAAAATAGGTCATATAGGGTCTGCTACAACTAAGAAACTGTTTTCACAATCTTTTCGGCTTGCTGCCCTATTGGAAAAATGGAAAAAGAAAAATACTACCATTTCCACTATTAAAGCTTTAACTCTGGGAAGGACTAAAACAAAGCCAATTCTCTCACCCACAAAGCTGTTTTAAATGTAAAAATTCTGACTGGTAGGTTTTTATATAATAATAAATATATATGTGAGATTATAGTAGTGTTGTTTGCCAAAGCAAGCACACTAAATATGGATTTACCACTTCGTAATGCAGATTATGCATGCACCCTCCTTACCTCCAGGGTATGTTTTCGGACAAGGAATGAGTCTGCAAAGCCTCTACACATCTGGGGGTTGAGAGTCTCCTTCAAGCCCTTAACCATGTCCATCACTTCCCCCTTCGTGTCAGCAATATTCATTTTTATAAGCATCAGGTTCTTTATCCATGGGCCCAGCCGGGGAAACATATTGTATATCTGTACAAAAAATACACATTTTTATAACCGCTGATGTAATACAAACAGGTGAGAACGCTTATACAGTAACTATGCAAACCTTCTCACCTCACCATATATAATTATTGATAGACGCCATAGACAACACTTTTGGCACCCATGATGCAGAGGAGTTAAAGTATATAGTCCTTGGAATCACATTACATTTGTGAAAGTAAAGTACAAATACGTTTGGAACACAGAATGCTGTGTAAAATGTAAAGAAAAACAGAAGGCAATGATCCTATATTCAATAGAAACTAGCATAAAAACAACATGTCAAATTTTAAAACTGTTGTTTCTTGAAAAATACATGCCCATTTTGAAATTGCCAGCAACACGTTGCCGATTAGCATGTTAATCGGCAACAAGTAAGTAACATGACTGGGTATAAAAAGAACATCCCAGAGAAGATTAGTCTTTCAGAAATAAAGATATGGTGGGTTCACCAGTCTTTGAAACACTATGCAGGCAAATAGCAATTTTACATTGAGAAACATTATTATTGAATTGTTGCACTAGGGGTTTGGGGATCTCATCTGCGGAAAATAATATCCTTAAAAGAAATCTCTGTACACAGGGGACAAGGCAGAAAACCAATATTGGATGGCTGTGATCTTCATCACATCCATTGTAAAGTAATAAACTGTGGTGGAACAAATTATTTTGTATGTTTGCCCACTGACAAAGAGATTATCAATCTATAATTTTAATGGTAGGTTTATTTGAACAGTGAGAGACAGAATAACATTTCAAATATATGTTATGAATTGATTTGAATTTTTAGGTGAAATAAGTATTTGATCCCCTATTAATCAACAAGATTCCTGGCTACCAGGTAATGATCTGAAATTAAAAGCACTCTCTTAAAAGGGGTGCTCTTAATCTCACCTTGTTACATGTATAAACGACACCTGTCCACAGAAGCAATCAATCAGATTCCAAACTCCCCACCATGGTCAACACCATAGAGCTGTCCAAGGATGTCAGGGACAAGATTGTAGACCTACACAAGTGTGTGTGTGTGTGTGCATGCGTGCGTGCGTAAATCTAAATACAAACATTACACAGTGTATCCAGTAAGTATTCACAGCTATTCACTTTTTCCACATTTTGTTATGTTACAGACTTTTTCCAAAATGTATTCAATTCATTTTTCCACAAAATATGACCCACAATACTCCTTAATGACAAAAGGAAAAAGTTTGTCTAATATTTTTTGTTTTGCATGAATTAAGAACAAATATACAAACATATACATAAGTATTCGCAGCCTTTGCTCAATAATTTTTTGATACACCTTTGGCAGCAATTACAGCCTCAAGTCTTTTTGAGTATGATGCTACAGTGGGGCAAAAAAGTATTTAGTCAGCCACCAATTGTGCAAGTTCTCCCACTAAAAAAGATGAGAGGCTTGTAATTTTCATCATATGTACACATCAACTATGACAGACAAAATGAGAAAATAAAATCCAGAAAATCACATTGTAGGATTTTTAATGAATTTAATTGCAAATTATGGTGGAAAATAAGTATTTGGTCAATAACAAAAGTTTCTCAATACTTTGTTGTATACCCCTTGTTGGCAATGACAGAGGTCAAACGTTTTCTGTAATTCTTCACAAGGTTGTCACACACTGTTGCTGGTATTTTGGCCCATTCCTTCATGCAGATCTCCTCTAGAGCAGTGATGTTTTGGGGCATTTGCTGGGCAACACAGACTTTCAACTCCCTCCAAAGACTTTCTATGGGTTTGAGATCTGGAGACTGGCTAGACCACTCCAGGACCCTGAAATGCTTCTTACGAAGCCACTCCTTCGTTGCCCATGCAGTGTGTTTGGGATGTTACAGATGGTAGGCTTTGTTACTTTGGTCCCAGCTCTCTGCAGGTCATTCACTAGGTCCCCCCGTGTGGTTTTGGGATTTTTGCTCACCGTTCTTGTGATCATTTTGACCCCACGGGGTGAGATCTTGCGTGGAGCCCCAGATCGAGGGAGATTATCAGTGGTCTTGGATGTCTTCCATTTCCTAATAATTGCTCCCACAGTTGATTTCTTCATACTAAGCTGCTTACATATTGCAGATTCAGTCTTCCCAGCCGTGTGCAGGTCTGCAATTTTGTTTCTGGTGTCCTTTGACAGCTCTTTGGTCTTGGCCATAGTGGAGTTTGGAGTGTGACTGTTTGAGGTTGTGGACAGGTGTCTTTTATACTGATAAGTTCAAACAGGTGCCATTAATAATCTTGCTTACCAAATCTTGCTGACCAAATACTTATTTTCCACCATAATTTGCAAATAAATTCCTAAAAATACTACAATGTGATTTTCTTTCTCATTTTGTCTGTCATAGTTGAAGTGTATCTGTGATGAAAATTACAGGCCTCTCTCATCTTTTTCAGTGGGAGAACTTGCACAATTGGTGGCTGACTAAATACTTTTTTGCCCCACTGTATATGCTTGACACCTATTTTTGGGCAGTTTCTCCCATTTGTCTTTGCAGGACCTCTCAAGCTCTGTCAGGTTTAATGGGGAGGGTCGGTGCACCGCCATTTTAGATTTCTCCAGAGATGTTTAATCAGGTTCTAACCTGGGCCGCTCAAGGACATTCATAGAGTTGCCCTGAAGCCACTCCTTTATTATCTTGGCTGTGTGCCAAGAACCTTTCTACCTACATTTTGAGTGTCATGGCAAAGGCTGCAAATACTTATGTAGATAAGATACATAGATAAGTTAGTTAACTTTGTATTAAATAGCACATCCTCATCCTTAATTTGAAACCACATTCCTGTAACTTTGAATAATATATATTATTTTCTAAACACTCACTCATACTCCTCCACGAATGCATTACACATTTTCTACTACACAATTTGTCTAATACACTCTTAAACAAACCAGATAGTAAGCTAGCTTCAGCAAGTGTTTCTATATAGCCTAACTAACATCTGTAGAAACAAAAAACAACATCTAAATTTGCAAAAAACAAAACTGCCACTTTTTTACGAGACAGCAATAATTTTCAGTCTAAACATCAAATGGAATCATAACAACATAATCATAAGGCACACCAATCTTAACACATTATATTTTGTATAGATTATAAGTAACGGTTTGTGGCACATATTTCGGGAGATTCAGGACATCATGATCAAGTGACGATGGCGTCAGCAAAGCATAATGTTACTGTCTCTGATCTTGGCTAGCTAGTGAAAGTGACAATTTGTTACTGCAAAAGTAAAACAAATTTGCGAGCAGACAACATTTCTAGTCTGATAGATTAATCGTACTGGACAGTTAGTTGTCTAGTCATCTATGGCAGTTTCCATTTATGAATGAAATCAGGAGTAATGCAAAAAAAGATCCAACTGATTAGCCAACTACACCGCTAAATTCCCAGACTGAGGAAACAACCATTCAAGCTCCACAGCGGAGCTCACATATCAAGACATCGTGAAAGATATGTAATTGCCATCTAAAAGATATTAACAAAATGTCATAGCATATGTACAACACCACCCATACATACGCAGTTTATTTTGTTTCTCACCTCAACATTGTTATCGCTTTCAAAAATGCAAGGACGTTTTCAAATTTGCACCACCGAGCAACACAAACAGCCTCTTCTTACTTAAAAAGCAAAGGCCTTTTTGGTGCCAGCATATTGAGCAAAGAAATTATGAAAACTAAAAAGTCAAATGACAGCATACCCTTTTTCTGGTTAACACTGCCGGCAGAGGTTGCTATGGGATTCCAAAGAAATGCTGTCGTCGGCCGCTATGGGATTTAAAGGATTAATCCATTTTGGAATACGGCTGTAACATTACATGTGAAAAAAGTGAAGCCCTGTGAATATTTTCCAGATGCACTGTAAATTACAAACATTCAGTTTAGGTTTAGATTTTATTGTATTCATTTAATTGAGAAAAGTAAATATATCTAAAGAGAAAATATACAGTGGCTTCACCTGAACTGATGCAGAGCCCAAAAGGCGAAGATTTTCTTTAGACCTTTTCACCATACCTGTGAATATGGGGTCAGTGTATTCAAACCTGCTGCCAAATACAATGGCTGAGATTATATTGGAGACGGCAAAGATCACAGGCTTGGTGGTGTCAAATGCATTCCCTGTAATTAGACAAACATTTACAAATAATGTGGTTAAAACAAAACTAATAATGTATATCTTAAGTGGTTAGAAATACCAGTACTGCTCTTACCTTCATGTTTTTTTAATTCTTCAATAAGAAATGCAATTTCTTCCAAGATTTTCTCCTCACTCCCTTTCTTACCCATCCCAAAGTCTCGAAGGTTTAACAAGGCAAAGCGCCTCATCTCTTTCCATGAGTCTCCATTGGCAAATAGAATCCCTGTAAAGAAGGTATGGTTTGTTTCCATGAAAATATGAAGTGTTAAAGGGGTAATTCTCTGGGGGGATCATCTCTAGGGCAGTACAATTTCTTTTAACACCTAGTTGGGAGGGAGCAAGAAATGTATTTTACGCACCTGAAACAATATTACATCACACTTTGGGAGAGAAAGTTGAAAAATCAATGTACTTTTGTTTAATTTCTCTATGCCACCATGTTATAATGACAACGCTGTAAGTAAATTTCATGTTTAGTTAGACTTGTGCTTGATTGATGAAGCCATTGGAAATATTTCAGCAATGTTCCTACCAGCAAATATATTGATAATTGTGCAGTGTAAAAAAAGTGCTTTTCTAAATAACTACAACTCAATACAACTTACTTCCTACCATGCCTCCACAGCGTTTAAAAAAAAAAACATTAGTGGACAGGATAATGTTAGCTAGCTAGTTAGCTAACTCTAAATAAGCAACAAAATAGCTGGTTATCATGATTTAAAGGATTTTTTTTGGAAGTGATTTTTAATTGTGATATTTAACTATACATGATTGAACCGATTTGAATTACATTGGAAGCTGGATATGTTGGGATTTTCCCAGGTGAAAACGCATTCAAATATGTATTCACAAATGTATTTATGAATTGCATTTTGACAGTTTTTACAGGACCAAACTGTTTAACAGGATCAAAGTAGCAAATTAGTAAGTATTGCATTGTATTGTTTTTTGCAATGATTCTTGCAAAACATAAAATATTTATTTTGGATAGATTAAGAAGCTAACTATTGAGATATATTGCTGGCTTTCAACTCTAAAATATAAAGTCTAGTACTTTAAGATATAGGTTACTTAATTTGAACTGTATTTATTAAAAACCATGCACACGCAAATTATCTCTAAAATATAAAGTCTAGTACTTTAAGATATAGGTTACTTAATTTGAACTGTAATTATTATAACCATGCACACCTGTTGTCACTTTCATTTGTACCAAAACAGATGACATTGATTCACAATCATGTATGCTTCCTAACACGACAGATTGACTTGGTGTTATACTGGTGATGATTACGTGATTTCTTTTCATATTCCATCTCAGTCTTGTCTGGTTGAGTGGAACCAGCCTGATTGCAGCATTAACCATAAACCATAGGTATCAGTTTGCTCTTCCTCCAGTAAAATTGTATTTGGAATGAGATGATAATGTTCATTTGAGACATTTTAAACACAAAAAGCTAAATATACTTGTAAAAGGGATATTCAGTTGCTTGTTAGAAATGACATCAAAAGGTAAGAAAACCATTTTGTTATTTGGCTTTACTATGTGTCTTGGATTTTGACTCATTACCATGTCCTTGGTTGAGAACATGAAACACAGGCGTGATGTCCCTGTTCCCAAAGTCCTCTGCCTGGTTAACCAATGCGTCTTTGACGGTCTTGTATCCTGCCAGAACAATCACTTTCTTGGGGCCAAAGTGCACCGTGAAGACAGAGCCATATTTTTTGGAGAGCTGGACAGATAAAGCATACATTACGAATACTGTAGACTACGTTAAGGTACACTATATGGACAAAAGTATTGGGCCACAGCACTTTATAATTTAATTCAGGTGTTTCGTCCCATTGCCACACCTGTATAAAATCAAGCACCTAGCCCTGCTGTCTGCCTTTACAAACATTTGTGAAAGAACGGGTTGTTTTAAAAATCTTACTGAATTCAAGCATGGTACTATAATTAGCTGCCCAAGTCAGTTAGTATTATGTCGACTCTTCTAGATATTCAGTGATCAACTATAAATAGTATTATTGCAAAGTAGAAGAGTTTAGCAACCACAGCAACTCAGCCATGAAGTGGCAGACCACGTAACGTTATAGAGCGGGGTCGCCGAGTGATGAGACACATAGTACGTAAAAGTCTGCAACGTTCAGCTGATCCCAGAACTGTTTAGTTTCAAACCTCTTCTGGCATTACCATCAGCACTATTACTGTGCGCCGGGAGCTTCATGGCTTGGATTTCCATGGTCGAGCAGCTGAATGTAAGCCTAACATAACCAAGCACAATCCCAAGTTTCAGATGGAGTGGTGTAAAGCACAGCGCCACTGGACTCTTGAACAGTGGAAATGTGTTCTGTGGAGTGACAAATCACACTTTTCTATCTGGCAGTCTAATGGACGAGTCCTGGTTTGGCGAATGCCAGCAGAACATTTCCTGCCTCACTGCATTGTGCCAACTGTGAGATTTGGTGGGATAATGCTATAGGGTGGGTTTAGGGGTTGACATAGGCACCCTTAGTTCCACTCAAGGGAAATGGTTTCCTCAGTTCCTCAGTTTACTAAGACATTTTAGACAAATCTGTGCTTCCAACTTTGTGGCAAAGCTTTGGGGAAGAACCCCTTTTCTGTTCCAGAATGACTGTGCCCCAGTGCACAAAGCAAGGTCCATAAAGGCTTAGTTGGATGACTTGTGTGGAAGAACTAGACTGGCCCGCACAGAGCCATGACCTCAATCCAATCCAACACCTTTGGGATGAACTAGAATGAAGATTGCGAGCCATGCATGCTCGTCCAACATCACTGTCTGATCTCACCCATGCTCTTCTGGAAGAATGGGCAAAAAATCCAACAGACACCAAAATCTTGTAGAAAGCTTTTCCAGAAGAGTGCAAGCTGCAAAGAGGGGACCAACTCAATTTTAATTCCTATGAATTTAGAATGGGCTGTCACACAAGCTCCTGTGTGAGTAATTATTAGGTGTCCCAAAACTTTTGTCCATACAGTGTATAAATTAGGGCAACACATAAGGCTATAAAAATAAATCTCTTAAGACAGGAGTGAAATCATGAAGCCAATAGTTCTCAGTTAGGGTTAGACATTGGTTCACTGGTCAGTATATACATTAGTCTGAAATACATTAAATAGGAACAGGACATTGGTTCACTGGTCAGTATATAAATTAGTCTGAAATATATTAAATAGGAACAGGACATTGGTTCACTGGTCAGTATATACATTAATCTAAAATACATTAAATAGGAACAGGACATTGGTTCACTGGTCAGTATATACATTAGTCTGAAATACATTAAATAGGAACAGCACCACAAACAGCATATCTTTTCAAAGGTTTTTCTTGTTAATCAGGTCTATCAACAGTGAAGTACAGAACATAATTATAAACTCATAATTGCTTTTCCAAAACACCCAGCGTACCTGACTCCTCCAAAGCTCTCATCTCCTTTTTGTTCCCTGACGCCCTGGTCTGAAACACCTCATACTCTTAGCTCCACCCACAATTCACCCAGACCGGACCACCATTTTAACATTGCGGTTCACATACAATTAATTAGTACTTCTTGTACTACACCCACATTACACCACAATTATCACTTTATTCCCTTTAAATGGCACAGAGTTTACTTGTATTTAACAAAATGAACCTTACATTTGTAATTGTATTTCAACACAATAAACCTGACATTCGCACACAAAGGCACCCAAAAATGAACCACTCCAATGGAGATCTACTGCAACTGCGCAGCATTGCAAAGAACCAAATATCGCCCCACCTTGGCTTGCGTTCCGGTTGGCTGGATGCAGTGCAAAACACACGACCCAATATCGCCCCACCTTGGCTTACGTTCGGGTTGGCTGGATGCGGTACACAACAAACGACCCAATATCGCCCCACCTTGGCTTACGTTCGGGTTGGCTGGATGCGGTACACAACAAACGACCCAATATCGCCCCACCTTGGCTTACGTTCGGGTTGGCTGGATGCGG
The DNA here is from genome assembly GCA_016801125.1 of Novumbra hubbsi. NCBI lineage: Eukaryota > Metazoa > Chordata > Actinopteri > Esociformes > Umbridae > Novumbra > Novumbra hubbsi. The sequence goes on from JACXGK010005745.1 coordinate 31,571, forward strand.
TACACAACACACGACCCAATATCGCCCCACCTTGGCTTACGTTCTGGTTGGCTGGATGCGGTACACAACACACGACCCAATATCGCCCCACCTTGGCTTACGTTCGGGTTGGTTGGATGCGGTACACAACAAACGACCCAATAT
>JACXGK010005746.1:0-31667 GCA_016801125.1 Novumbra hubbsi
AAAACCCCCCCCCCCCCCCCCCCCCAGCATTCTAGTGGCCACAACGGCACTAGAATGCTTGGTAAATATTTACTCGGGTTTCTTCCGTTATGTTGGTGACCACCTGGATATAAAACAAGGTCATCTGTGTGGACATTAAGTGACACGCTTTGGGCCTTTTGTTGCCTTTAATAATATGCTTTCTCACAATGATTTGTAGTTGTATGTTATTGTGTTTCTTTGCTACTGGTATTGCCAGCAAAGTTCACTCCAATTGCTCGAGGGGCGCAACTGAGAGACAACAGCAAGCCATTGAATCCGCCCCCAAATGACATTGGAGAGAGGGCATCCCAGTGAAGATGGCTCAGCCCTCCGGTAAACAGTGTATGATTGCCGGCTGATCGCGTATGACTACCGTTTTCAGTTTTTCCAGGCCACCAGTATAAAATGCCTGCCGATCATTCCCCTCCAAAGACGGCTCGGACCTTGATTCCAACTCCAGTGGGGAAAAATCTTGAAAATCTCTGTTATCTCCAGCAGCGACCCAGGTTTAACTGGTTGGCGGTAGTTCTATCCAGTGACCAAGAGGAAAAAAAATCATTTTTTCTGTTTCTGCAGTAACATCAATCCTTGTGTCTGACATTTGAGTCTGAAGCCGAGCCTCTAACTCTGCAATCTTTACCTGAAGGCGATATTTCTCCCACGTGTTGAAATTACAACATCTACTATAAGTAGACATGATGTTGTTCAGGGATGAGTAGCTCCTTTTGTTATGTCCAAATAGAGTAGAAAGGTTGGGGTAAAATGTCAATAGATAAAAATAAAACTTTTTTAAAACATTGGTAAACTCTTAAAATATAATTTAGTTTACATGAAGTAAATTAAAAAATGTTTTCCAGGTGGCCAGGTAGGTAACAGCAAGCGGCGTGTAGCACAGTGAGGTGTGAGTGTAGGCGGTGTTCACAAGCAGTGTGAACAGAATCAGAACAGCAAGGCTAGACATGCTACTGAGGACTCTTCAATTCTCCCAATTGTACAAAATAACAACAGTTACAGACATAAATATCCTATAAAACTAACAGAAAAATCCTAATGCACCTATATCAAGTAGTTGCTCAATATTGTGTAATAATGGATCCTTCCTAAAAGGTTTGATATAAAGTTCTCTATTGGCGTTCTTGACTTTCTTCAAATAACCTGCTAAAATAAGTTATTTATTTCACTGTTAACGTGACAGAATCATTGTTTTTAATTCATACCTGATATACTTCTTAAATCAGAAAATAAACAGAAATGTTACGCGGATAAACATAAAGTACATATCGCACTGAGCCAAGCATCGAGTTATGTGGCAGTATAGGCCCATCCCTCATTAACAGTGTGTATAGCCAATCCCAATGTGTCCCAAATAGGGTACCATTTAGGATGCACATAGACAAAACCAAGGCCAGAAAACAAGCAGCAGACTTAATGACTCTACAATTTCAAAAACTCCTTTTGTTGTTCTGACTCACCTGACCTTACCATAAGCATTTGGTTAGAGCTTGAGTCTTTCTAGTGACACTTAATGCTCTGTATAGTACTGATTGGAGAAGCACAGCGAGACTGACTCACAGTGAGTCAATTAACCCAAATAAGCAGGGAACTGCAGGCGTTTATCCCAGTTTGTGATTGCTATAAACAGCATAATTATTAAACAAACTACTCCGCCGGTGATCATTTAATACACTGAATGTCGTCACTTGGAGCCTCAATCTATGTAAACCAAGTCATCATTGAAAGGTTTGTAAAATGTGTGGTGGTTGGCCCCTACCTGACCCAGCCGAGCGGAAAATAGAGATGATGGAAATATGATTGACAGCAACTCTTTTTTCCAAAGAGTGACTTCTCTTTTCAGTTCTGTCAAGTCTTATTAAATACGCAAAGGGTACAAGTCCTTTCAAACACTACACATTAATGTAGGAAATCGGTTACCTTTCTCTTTTTGCATCTCTGGCCTCCAGCTACAAAAACAATTACCAGAAAATCTATTTCTACATAAGGCTATCTATTTAATGAGTTTGTTAATGATAACATTCCTTGACTTGCCATGGTCCTGACAACACTTACAACCATTTTGTTTATTTAAAAAAATAAGTACTTTTGTTCTTGCCAAAATGTGAATTTGTCAATTGCCAACATATTTTTTTATAAAAGATCACCCATTTGCGCTAGTAATACCTGACAATACTTGCCTAAAAGTTTCAAACACAATGCAAATGATAATCTGAGGTAAGTCCATTTGCATTGAAAATCTTTTTAGAGCCAGGGGTACATTACATTAAATCCCTTAATGGATTTAAAATGAAATTACATTTTTGCGGGGTACTCTCCCACCAGCCCGCGCTAAAACCAATCCTTTGCTTTAACATTTTGGTGAGGTTGTGAACCAGCTTACATCAGGAGGAAGGATTGATAATTGGGACAAAGCCCGGGTTTCTATTCTTCTGCATTTTCCAGGAGCATTAAGGGATGATGCAGTGTTAATGCACAGCCGATGGCTAACGACAGGTGTATTAAGTGATCATAGGATTTTAATGGGCACTTAGCCTCGGCCCTTGAAGACAGAGTCAACACCGAGCTTCTGAATAGAACCGGAGCAGCTGTCACACTGCCAGAGGATGGAGCCCACTCAAATGATCCAGATTACACTCTTAGCCTTCATTTCCTATTGCACACAAGCCGACTCCAGCAAACTTACATTCAAAATGCACTTGTCAACATAGACAACTGTTAGTAAATGATGCAACGTGACATTTGTTTCAAAAACAAATTTGGCATTTAAAAAATGTATCCTAGAACAGTAAATGCCATTGGCGTCATCAAGAACACAGCGCCATTAGAGGTTATGTATTTATTTATTAATGTATTTAAATATTTTTACCATGTAGGTTGACTGAGAACACATTCTGCAGCCACCACCCAAGGACCCGTCATGGGGGAGAAGAAGGGATGAACGAGCCCGTCAGGAGCTGGGGAACATTAGGGGCCTTGATTGTGTGTTGTGACAAAGAACCAGGGTCTGGCTACATGTGCATCGGCAGACACGTTTTGACAATCCAAAAACTACTGTTTTGGCCATGAAACCCAAAAAAAGTACATTCATATTTTTCAAAGCAGCTGGAATAGACATTGTGCATCTAACATCGAACCTTTAACCTTCAAATTCACTAAACCATCACATTTCTTTCTATCAGACACAGACATTAAGGGTGCAATTCTATTTCCATATTTTAAATGAAACTACATAAGACCAAGTTGTGGCTGGAAATTATTTCCAATGTTATGTTTTCCATGTAACAATTCAGGACAATAAGGAAAAGGAACAAAGTAATTTGGGTGCACAGAGCAGAAAGAAATGAGGCAGAAAAGCAAGTTCACAGTAAACATTATTTCCACTCCCACATTTGTATCGAAACATGATGATGAATACATTGGCAGGAAGAAACACTGTCGGCAATCTATCTTAAGTTTCCAGGGGCATTTTGGTGTTGATAAAAATGCAAATGTTAAAAACCTGAGATAGAGATTTTTTTTTCTCCTATCCACAGTTTTAATCTTAAACTACAGAACAGTTTCCGAGACAGGTGAAAAGCTGCGTAAAAATGCTAATAATTTATTCCTATTTTTTATTGAAATCTAAACTGTGTTGCACCACCTCTTCTTTTAACAATGCTCTGTAAGGGGTTAGGAACTGAGGAGACAAATTGTCATTTTCAAAGTGAAATGTATACCTATTCTTCCATGATATAGGATTTCTGTGGCTTTCTGAGGTCTCCTCAGTCGAATTCTTCACATCAAAATACGCCAAATGTTTGTAATGGGTGACAGGTCTGGGCTGCAGGCAGGCCAGTTTAGCACCCAGACTGTTTTACTAGGGAGCCATGCTGTTCTGATACATGCAGATTGTGGTTTGGCATTCCTGACCGAAATAAGCACGAAATGGCCTTCCCAGAAACAAATAAATTGTCTGGATGGCAGCATATGTTGTTTAGCATTACTGGTGCCTTTGCAGCTGTGCAAGTCACCCAATACCCGCATATCATCATGGATGCTGGCTTTTGAACTGTGTGCTGATAACAAGCCGGTTGGTTCCAGACCTCTATAGTCCGGAGGATGTGGCATCCATGATTCCCTAAAATAATTCCGCATTTTATTAGTCAGGCCACAGGACAATTTGGCACTTTGCCTTAGTCCATCTTAAATGAGCTTGGGTCCAGAGTAAAGTGTGTGATATTTCGACAGGCTTTGTTTTTTAGCATTACACTTTTACAACTTTTACAATCTTTTGTTGCCTCAACTTTTCTGAAACATGTTGCTGGCATCAAAGTGGGCATATATTGTTCAAGAAACAATAAAATGTCTCAACATATGAAATGTTGTCTTGTTGCTGTACTATTTTCTAAAGAACATAGGATTTAAATGATTTGAACATCATTGCGTTCTGTGTTTTTTTACATTTTACACAGCATCCCAGCTTGTTTGGAAATAGGTTTGTAAACCTAAACAAGTGGTTTAATAGAGAACATGTTTAAATTCATTACTGAAGAAATCTAGACTTTTTAGGCAAACCCTAAATCTCACTGTGGTCTGTTGAGTCGGTTTCACTACGCGGTCCTGGAATTATCGCAATACTCTGGGTTTTTCATAATTTGAAGAATTTTAAAACCTAAGCTACAGTCTCAATCATATGGATACTTTACTGCATCTGCAAAAAAACGAACATTGCACCCCAGAAAAACGATCTTGCTTTGGGCTAATGCAGTTTACACAAAGTCTCAGAGGGACAAAATAATAAACAAAAAATCAAGTGTATTCTACCAAATGCAGTTAAACAGCCTTTCTAAACACCCATACAACTGTCTATACTTCATTAACAATGGAAAAAAAGGAGGGAGGGAATATTATTCTTATTTTACAGGACAGCTGTAAACTGTTGATCTATTTCCCTGTTGCGCATCCCCAACCCACATAATGCAGCCTCGGTTCTATGCTCCCGCAACGGATTTCCTAGCGCACTATCTCACAGTCACTTGGCTCCTGTGGTGTCTTGCACTGCTTTGCTGGCAGACTGTATTATGTGACTGTGATTAGCTTTAGTAGCGCGCATCTGTCCTCAAAGCTTTTGTCCCGGCCTCTATGGGCAGTCTTCAGAAACAACAAGGCCGCGCCTCAAAGGGCACCCTACGTCCTGCATGACGCACTCCTTTTGTACTCCCTGAGTGGCGCATTGTAGGGAGTAGCCTGTGCTAAAGCAGTGCACTGGATTGAGGGAGCGGGGTGCCATTTAGGATTGTGTAGACGGCAGTGAAGCGTTGAGCGGGTCCGAATCAGTGCTGAGCGGCAGGAGTCCCACAGAGCGGTCCAATAAGCAGCGGACCGTTGTGACTTTCAGGCGTCAATGTGCTTACTCCCCAGATCAATTCATTTCCTTTTCTCTTGGCCACTTCACACATTTCATCAAGCCACATTTTAAATGCCAGTGGTTTCATTGATTTCCATTAGAGTAGCTCACATCTCGGGGCTGAGGCCATGGCAGGGGGATTTTAGCATTCCACTTCAACACAGCCCTCCGCCTCTGGATATCATTGGCCACAGGCTGCTCCCACCGCCTGACTGAATAGTGTAAAGTGTGTTTAATTGAACAGCTGAAAAGGTTCAAATCACATGAAAGACGGCAAAACTAAATAAATCCAACAGTTTGAGGAAGGAATATAATGACCGGTGTTCATGTTCCATTCCCTCATTGACATTTTCTCGCACCTTTCCGAGAAGTCCTCCATTGAGGTTCTAGCTATACTCATTCCTTTTTGTCTTGTCCTGGGGGCTTATCCTAAGACCACAAGACCGCTGGATCAAAACCCCTGTCGGACAAGTTGTAGCACATACCCGAAAGAGAAGCATCTCTGTTCCCGAACAGGCACCAAAAGCAGGCTTTCGGTCCAGGGAACATACTTGAATGTCACCTTAGATCCCATCACAAAAATGGGGAGAAAAGGTCAGCATCCATGAGCTATTATTGAGAGTCATGCACCATACAGGCAGAAACAACATAGGGGTGTGGAAAGAAATACACATCTTAGCGTCTTCCTGTTGGGATGTAGGGGACACATGCAACACAGCCAGAGCCACCCGAATAACATCAGTCTGTTTCGGGGAGAGAAACGTTTGTACTTGTCAACAGACGCCACCCAAAGAGAAGCACGCCTAGCCTCAGCCATTAGTGAAAATGTCAGAGTGCTGGCATTCAACTGCGTTGGCACTATTGGCTAAACAAAACGAAAAAAAAAGGGCAAATCAGACCTTGCAACTCACATGGTCAAATGTCTGCATCTGCCATAAATGATCTGAGTCTATCTGATGCAATGTTGTTTCTATGGCAACCGGCAAAAGTTTTTTTTTTTTTTTTTTACTTGGATTATTGGATGAGATGGAGCACCACTCAGAATTCGACAAATAATTGCACGTCGAGTTGGCCTAAAGAGAAGCAACCACGGTGAAGGAGCGCGTGTCACACCCATCTTAACCACCATTTGCCAATCAATGTCTATTTCAGACTGCGTCTGGACATTTCCAGAGCCTAATTCAAGTTAAGAGATCACCGTAGCACCAAAAGAGAAGAGTAGACCAAACACTTTTCTATCTACATAGACAATTGAAACCAAGCATTAATGTATACTTTATGCTGCCTCACCGCCGAGCAGAATTATCCAAGTGGTTTATTTTTTCTCTTTTCCTCTATCAACATAAAACCCAACTCCCAGCTGGATGCTTTAATCTCAAGGGAAACTTTTCTTTGGCCAGACAGCTACACACACACACACACACACGCACACACCCAAACACACAAACACAGCTTCGGAAAGACAACATGGAAGATATGGCCTGTGTTCCAAATGGAACACTATTGCCTGAATAGCACCCCACTTCCGGGACCCCGTGGTTACAAGCAGTGCTCCGCGTGGGGAACAACCCCGCCAGCCTTGATGAAATGTCAGCTAACAAAGCTGTGCTGTGTGGACATGCACAAGCCCGGCACAAGCTCATTAAGGTGTACTGTGCTCGGTGTGATTCCCCAGCTCTGCCGCATGCCTCCCGCTCTAACAGGGGTTGTTGGTGGGGAAATCACGCCGGTCGTGACGGAGAAGATCAATGAGCTGATGATAGAAATGAGCACCCCTGCTGTAGCTGATAAACCACTATTGATTCCACCATGAGAAATAAGCAGAAGTAGGGCAAAAATTGGATGCCTGTTTGGGAGAAAGGGTTTCGGGTATGGGCCAGGTGGAAGCCCTTATGTCAGTTAGGAATCATATAGAACACTCCGGCACTCTGGCTTTCTTGGCGGAGGTCTACAGAGCAAACCATTAAAAACGTTGGGGAGAAAAAAAACTGATTGGAAGCTCGAGTTGGGGGATATTACAGACCATCCCAACAAATACTAAAGTGCTCTCACCAGGTGGTTCCAGTTCAAAATGCTTTGAGTCGCATCCATATTCACATTTCAATACAACTGCTGATGGAGTTATGTGAGTATTCTTATATTCACAAAGAAAAATTGCTAATGTTACCACCATTGGTGGATTTCCTTCCAAGTCACTTGGTAGCCGTTAAAAAGCCGTGCATGTTGAATTAACACATATTTAGGAGCAAGACTTTTACTTGTCAAATCAGCTAAGCATCAACCCCATCAATCCTCATGTCACCAGACAAAGGGCCCTGGACATTTAATGGAGAAGAGCATCAAGCTTATCACCTTGCACTTTCACATCATAACATCATGCTTTCCCGAAGCCCACTGGTTCTTGTATCAATGTTTGTGGTATTATAAGGTGCCCCAGTGGTCTAAGCCGCTGTCTCTGGTACCCACGCCCCTTTGAAGCGTGGTTTTGAATCCAACCTACTGCTCTCTCAGGAAAAAAATCTTTCTCCACATCCCTGTCACAATAAACCATAAAATGTCTAAAAAATATATGTACTTGCACATAAAGGCAGTTCAACTGCCTTGCCTCGCATTATGAATTTTATATACAAAGAGATATCGCACAATGTCAAACAGGCACTGAGCCGCGATTTATAAAACTGTGTCAACCGATCCTGTGTCTATCAAGAGGATGGAAGTTGGATGGAAATAAAGTTATTAAGAGTAATATCATGGGCAGAGTATCCATTTCAAATATATATTTTTGTTCTACTTCTACATCTGTATCAGTAGATGCATACTGCTATGCAGCTGTACTATATTGGCATTTGAAAAACGGTGATTATAAAAATACATACAGTATGTTAGAATACATTTTAACTCGAGCACCGCAAATGTTCTAAAATGGAAGGGGTGATCAGTGTTGTAAGTGTAAAACGTTGAAATAACACGAAGAGCAGAGCAATTCTCCATCTTTAGCAAAATATGTATGAGCATCTGGACAGTTTTTTTTCACAGGAGTGGGAGAGCAACAGCGGGCTGAGACGGGTTGTGAACAGATGAACTGGTGGCCTTTGCTGCATTCGACGGGACTTCAGCCATGTTCGCTAACATTGTACACTGGCTCCCAGAAGACACCAAACCGCTACGGCTGCAGGCTAATTTTAATTAGTGCTCGTCAGCAAAGAACTGCTTTAAAATGGGTCATGCAAAAGGTCAACGTGTTACATTATAATTATCTTACATGTTGGAACAAGATCCTCCCTTTGAACCTGTCTGCTACAGATAGCTGATCTGTTATGCTTTCTTTCCTCTACTATCTGCACTGCAGTGTTACAAATCCCCCTTTATCATACAGGCCATGACTCTGATGTGTTGAGATAAATATCTAAGCCCATCAGAGACGTGGACCTGCAACAGGTTGGCAAGAAGCTAAACGGTCTTGTGGGTAATTTTTTAATAGGACAAATATTATCAGGAATGCTTAAAACCGGTTCAAAATAATTGTAATTAATAAAAAGATAAATACACTGCTCAAGAAATGAAGGGAACACATAATCATCATAGTATAACACCAAGTCAATTATACTTCAGGAATATCAATGTGTCCAGAAAGCAAGAAAGCATAAGCGATCTATTTTGGTACAAATGAAAGTGACAACAAGTGCAATGGAAAGGCGACAGCAAGACAAACCATAAAAAGGGAATGGTTTTGCAGGTGGTGGCCACAGACAATTGCTCTCTCTTTATCCATCCCGTCCTGGTAACATGAGGTGGTACATGCAGCCCATTCAAGTTGCACATGTAATCCGGCTCCTCCAAAATAGTACATCCATACTTGCCATTGCAAGAAGGTTTGCTTTGTCTCCCAGTACAGACTTGAGAAACATGGAAAGACAATGGAATGAGACACATGAGGAAAGCAGGACTTTGCAGCAGGAACAGAATCTGCTCCTTTTTTCAAGGAGGAACAGGACGAGCACTGCCAGAGACCTACAAAATGTCCTCCAGTGGGTTTCTGGTGTGCTTGTTTCCGACCAAACAGACTCCATGAGGGTGGCGTGAGGGCCCAATGTTCTCAAGTGTGACCTGTGCTCACAGCCCAGCATCGTGCAGCTCAACTGGAATTCACCAGGTTCTCTTCACGGATGAGAGCAGGTTCACACTGAACACGTGACAGACGTGTCTGGAGACGCCGTGGTGAACGTTATGCTACCTGCAACATCATACAGCATGACTGGTTTGGTGGTGGGTCAGTGATTGTCTGGGAAGGCATGTCCATGGAGGGTCACACAGACCTCCACGTGCTAGCCAACGGTACCCTGGCTGCTGTTAGGTACTGGGATGAAATCCTCAGACATATCGTCAGACCTTACGCTGGTGCAGTGGGCCCTGGTTTCCTCCTGGTGCCGGAAAATGTCTGGCCTCGTGTGGCCAGAGTGTGTAGGCAGTTCCTGGATGATGAAGACATTGATGCCACTGACTGACCCTCACGTTTCCATGAATCCAATTGAGAACCTCTGGGACGTTATGTATCAGTGCATTTGATGCCACCGAGTAGCGCCAATTACTTTCCAGGAGCTTTCCAGGATGTGAGTTTTGTTCTCGACTAATTACACAATGTGCAGTAAAGATTCTGATCTTTAATAAATTACATTCATCAAGACCGTATGTGTGATTCAAGTGTTCCCTTAATGTTTGCTAGCAGTGTATAATGTGATCTATGACTCAGATGCATAATATTCTTAGTGTGCAAACCATTTTGGATAAGTTTATTATTGCGATCAATTTCATGCCCCTTGACCATGCGCCCTGACAAAAATCGGTCGGCAGCTGAATCTAGGCTACACCCGCGTTAAAGTTATTCCCACAGCCTACATTTACTAAGTGACAGGAGAGTGCACTTTGCTGCCATGTCCGATCTCTAAGGTATATGACAGGTACCAGGCCCAATACATTATAGTAGCTCATGCCAGTCCCTGTGCTGACCTTCTGAGAGCTCTCTAATCTAGTCCATATCCAGATGCAGACAATTCGTCCGCCATGTGCTATCCATCCTGGCTATGATCGCAAATCCCTCCTACCGTAACCAGCTGAAAGCAGGTTCCAGTTCCTCCAGAGACGGATAGGACGTGGGTCCCACAGTAGGACATTCATCACGTCTGCCGTTGATCTGCGAAACAATAGGCTAAAGATAATAAAGCATTAGTGCCCTCACCTTCATCGTTGTGACATTCCGTTACGCCTCACGGAGGAAGCAGGTGCTCATCAGGGCCATGTATCAACATCATGCCTGTAATCTGTGTAAATGGGTCAAAGGCCAGCATGGTTTAGGACTGTTGAAGGGGTATTACTCAGGGAAAAGCCACTTAGGGGAATCGGTGGGTATGAACTCTGGAGATGACAGCTCATTACCATGTCATTATTATCATGTCAGCAGGAAGCAAAACAGTCTCGCCCTCTATTTACAAGGACCTCTATTTGAGCATGTGTCTCAAATGGCACCGATTCCCTTCGTAGTGCACTACGTAGGGAACAGAAGTTTTTACACTGCATCATCCAAGACGGGAGTTCATCTCAGATCCCCAATCGCAGCTCATATATCACAGAACAGTGGTGTACCGTTTATAAATGACATTTTTAATCTAAGGTCTGTTGGACCAGGATAACACCTGTAAATCTGACTCATATTTTACACAACATCACTACAGCAGATAGATTTGTATGTCTTTCCCTTGAACCAACAGCAAATTCCTGATAATTCATTACTACTTGGTGACAATTTACAGCACAAACATCAATGTGGGAGATCCATTTAAAATGACTGTACATTAACGTTACAGGCTACTGGTCGTAATTGGAAGACTGCAAACACAAATTGATCCTCATGGTTCACTCAAATAAACACAGCTGTTAGAAAAGACTAAGAACAACTGAAATGGTCTGTGGAAAATATCAACGGAAGTCATTTATTAACCCTATTTCTCTGGAGACTTTTAAAGCGTATTCATTTATTTCAATCTCACTCTAAATTGTTTAATCAGCCATGCACAGCTTAATTGAATAATTATGAATGTGCCTGTGCCGAACAAAAATAGAGAACAGAAATGTTTCCACAGAACGTTTTACTTATGCAATACAGTATTTGTCTGAAACAATTTGATGTGCAATTTCTTTTGACCGCATCAGTAAGACAAAAAAGACTTATTGTGCACTGTGTAATTAACAACAATTGTAATGTTTCCATTGTATATTTGTCAAGTTTTCTGAAATGTACACTAATGAGTGCATTTTAATTGTTGGGGTTTAAAACCCTTTCTAGAAAAATTCATTTGAAACAGCTTGAGGGAGAGAGTCTAGTTGTCCATACATAAATAAACGTGTGTAGAAATGTAACAGAACGTCATGTCCTAAAACAGGTGAAAATACCAAAGGGATTTACATAAAAGCCATTTCCTGCCAAACCTCAATCTCATGCTTGAGACCATACACATGAATCACATCTCTTCTTCACAAGCAGTCCAAGTGACCCTGTTCCATAACACAATCAAACATTTATGATGCTCTTTTCCTCTGTCACTGTGACAGTCTGGGTCAAAAACGGCCTCATTACGTTCATGACGACATCAAACAGGAACCCATGCTTCGCTCGCTGGATTGCGTGAGTAGTCAGTTTATGCAGAGCCACTGTCGTCCCACTGATGGGAGACACGTGCCAAAGAACGCTGGGGCTCAGCTCTGACAGACAGCATCCTAATTAATCTCAACCCTCTCCAGGTCCAGCCTAGGATCTCAACAGGTTATAGGTCATATGGATCTAAAGGTTTCCACACCAGAACATTGTTCCTTTGAGAGTTCCTTATTGGTCCTCACATTCAATATGTTGGATATGCTGAGATGGGTCTGCAGTTTTGTACATGAGTAATAAGTGAAATCCAATATAGACATGCCTCAAGGCATATTACATTTCTTTTCTATGTAGTCGACTTGGTAGCAAGTGTCTTAAAAGTGAGCTAAAATATTTTGCCAAATATTTCACATTCTCAAACACATGGAGGGATGTAACCATAATTAGCAATTAAGTGAGAAATCACATTTACGGCCACAAAATTGTCTATCAGAAATCGGTTTCGACAGATTTGTCAAAACATGTGCAGGACGTTTCTCCACAAAATGTCAAAACATCACTTTAAAACAGGTTCAAGTCAGTCATTTTCCTCACTGGGCCCTACTGCTCACCAATCTGATGGTAAGTGCAGTTTATCATGCCCTTGTGTACCCTTGTTCAAAATTAGACTTAAATGTACTAATGAATGGGTTTCCAATGTGTTTTCTGACATAACTATGTTTTTTGATTTCCACAGGTTGATTCTTCAGCGACTGAGGGAATTGGCAGAGGAAGTGAGGGATTGGCCTACAAAACAATGAACCATAACCTCTTACTGCAGCTGACCAATGGGACACATTTGGACATAGCTCTGCCATTCTGCTTCCTCTGAAAGACCGGCAACTACTGAAAGACCTTGATCATCTGCCGGCTTAAGATGTTGAGCTTCAGAAATGGTAATTAGCAAAAAAACATATGCCATCAAGCTAACTACATAAAGAGAACTAAAGCATTTGTACACAAGGGGATGTGGGAACAACATTTATAGGTACAAGGCCTTTACCAAGCAACTTAGTCCAGCCGTGATAAAAAAGTTATTTGTCATCCCCCTCTCGTGTACAATTGGCTTTCTACAACAAGATATCAACAAAGGTTTCTGACAACCACCCATCCTACCCCAGACGAGACCCATGTCAAACCTCTGGGCATCATCGAGATGAGAAATAATGAATTTTTTTCAGAGGTAATTGATTGCCCTGGCTACGCTGATTACACATTAAAATGTACAGTAATTTGGTCCGAATAATTTAAACAAACATACAATTTTGCATCGTAGGATAACCGGGCTCTGTACTCTACAGTTGTATGATTAAGGTGGAGAATCTAAGAGTATTATATATCATGTACATTTATGTAGTATGTTTGGTATATGGCTGTTTATTTGTGAAAAGTGGTTCAGCAAAAAAATACTCAATGTACTCAATTCACCATACTCATTTGGGAAAATTTATTTAGCAGCCAAAAACAGGTCAGGTTTTTAACTGCTGAAGGGAGAAAGGCCAGGATTTTTTTACAACATTTTAGGCAGTATTGTTAGAATACAGAGATGTTGTGGTCACATTTTCTGAATGTTGAATATTAAATACAAAAAACAGTAATGAGGTGGTTCTCAAACCTCTCCTTGGGGACACCCAGCCAGTCATTGTGTTTCAACTATCCTGAGATACCACGCCCAACATACCTTTGCTGTGCTAGTTCAGGGTTACAGCAAAAGGCTGCTCCAATGAGAATGCTAAAGATAAGTATGTACCTCTGTACTCCTTGTTTTTGACAATAACATTATTGCATTTCAACCAATGTGGGAGCCTACTAGATGTGGCCAAAGCTTATGTGCCAAAGTGGATCTCAAAGCCTCAGCTTTCGAAGACATTTTGGAAAAATCTGGGTTTCCAACTTTGTGGGGAAGGCCCTTTTCTATTCCAGCATGACTGTGCTCCAGTGCACAAAGCCGTCATTTGGTGTGGAAGAACTTGACTGTCCCGCACAGAGCCCTGACCTCAACCCCATTGAGCACCTTCTGGATGAACTAGAACGGAGATTGCAAGCCAGGCCCTCCTGTCCAACATCAGTGACTGACCTCACCAATGCTCTTCTGGAAGAATGGGCAAAAAGTTCAAAAGACCGATTCCAAAATCTTGCCTTTCCAAATGCCTTCCCAGGAAAGTGAAAATTGTTATAGCTGCAAAGGGGCAACCAACTCGATATTAATGGATTTATAATGAGATGTCATACAAGCTCCTCTTGGTTTAATGTTTAGGTGTCCCAATACATTTGTTAATTTAGTGTAGATTTTGTATTTTGTAATTGTCACAATCAGAATTCATACATATGAAAAAATGCGTGAAACATGTTTTACAATTAATGTTTCAATGTCGTCATTGTAAAAGAATAAAGAAAACAATTAACACTATTTTAAATAAAACATTTTATTCTGAGAGTGATTTGTTTTTTCTATCTGATTAATCGATTAATCAATGTAGTAATCTACAGATTAGTCAATTATAATAGTTGTTAGTTGCAGCCTTATCTACAATTATAAGCCGTAGAACATCCGTATTGGTTGAGTAGAACCTTCCGTATTGGTATGCTCACCTATATCCTGTGTGCCAATCGTTTTAAATGGGACTATATTTGCAACGTGTGATCTGCTCTATTGGTTTGTTTAAGACGAATCACGTAGAGTGTGAAGTGGTGTGGAATGATCCAGAACACTGTTCAATCAGTTTGAATTGGTTATTGCCTACATCGATTGTAGTCATTTCCTTCAATGTTCTGCTCTAGGAGAAAATGTACCAAGGCGGAGCTCTTTTTTCCTCACTGAACATGTAAGTGGCCACCCAAGGTCTCATTGATTCAGAAACAACAAAAGATTAGACTCTAAGCTTTTGATAGAAAATAGCGGCAATAAAGTTCATTACATTTCACTATAAAGCTCAACTGAAAAACATTTCTACGAATTACCACATTAAAGTATCAGTCATGGATGGCAGGTTTACAATAACTGACAATGTCTTGTGCTGTGGCATTTTATTTTTTAATAGTGCCTAATAGTGTCTATAAGAGGCGACGAGTGGAGGAAAATATTCCCTTGAGAAACACAAGTAAGCCAAGCCACAGAGAGCAAAATATATTCACATTCTAATGTATAAACACTAAATAAGTCGTTAGTAATATGGCATTAAAGCAGTGGCTAAACTCAGTATGGCTCCATAAAGCTACTGTATCTGTGTATGTTGAAAATCACCAAGACAATTCCAGTCATGATTAACCCGTCAAAGAGTCTGATTAAGATCCACTATCCGGGGGATTAATGCAACATTTGCATAATTAAGGTCAGAAACGGACAAACCGCACATAAACAACAACTGGGCTGACATGATCCACACGGAACATAATAGACATATATCACTGCAACAAGCCGCCATCATTGAACAAAGCTGTTGTGTTACAAATGTGATAATAACCTCAACGAGTAGCTGACATGTGAGATGACCGACATGTGAGATGACCAGGTGATAACATTTTTATCAAAACCTGAACTGTGTTTTGAAGACCAAGGAATATGGTGTAAGGAACATAAGGCCAGTAAAAAGGGGGTATTCAAACCAAGGGTTTTAGTAAAGTGTGTTTCTTGAAAGGATCTTGGCTAAAACTCCCAATTTAGATTTTGAAGGTGAAGTCACAGTGCCTGCCTGAGCAAGCCATGTCTCTTGTCCTTACCACAAATCCAAGGGTTCTTTACACTGCATCTGTTTAGCACCTGCCAGACCCCTATTGGCACAGCATTAGTCAAAGTAGAAATGTCAACACTCATATCCACACACAATCCCTGCTTGCAAATAAAGCACAATTCTCCCATCCGTTTAACCAAAAGAGAGAGGGAGAGCAGTGATTTGCATTCAGCATTCTCATAAGGTTATCTGAGTAAGCGTTTTGTGTCCACTGCTTATGTAAAAACGGCTTCATGAAATACATACAATGGATTCATTGACTGTTGTCTACATAATTCAAAATATTATTTAGGTTTTTATCATTATTTGTATTTTTATTTTTGCTAAAGACCACCGTGGATGCTACTGATTAGCATAAAGCAGGAGTGGGAAACAGTGAGAGAGGGCTGAACCTACACCCGTCCCAGAGAGACCCAGGCGCCTTCATTAGCACGTCTCTGGGTGAGAGATACTGTAGCGTTAGAAAGTAGGAGACTTCAAAAGGCTCATTGATCAGTGCGGTTAAATATATAACTACGACTACTTTGGGCCGCTTTGGATGTGTTAATTAGGATTATTGATCCCATAACATAATGTCACAGTGTAAAATAATAGTGAAAACCTATTAAGTGCAAAGAGTGCTACCTCAACTTTGAGGAAAGCGACTTGGAGGAAAACTTCAAAATTGTTTCTAGTCTTATTCCGAGGGTTGCATTTCAATAGCAGAGTGGAAACGGTGACAAAATAAATACTCCAGAATGAGAACCTTACATCCAGGGAAGTGGACACTAAGAGAGAACATAAACGAGTTACTTCAACAGGAGAGACTGACAGTGACATCCTTTTTGGAGAGATTGTCAGTGACTGGCCACTGTAGAAGTCTTTGAGGTTCCAAAACGAGA
This sequence comes from Novumbra hubbsi, assembly GCA_016801125.1. Lineage (NCBI taxonomy): Eukaryota > Metazoa > Chordata > Actinopteri > Esociformes > Umbridae > Novumbra > Novumbra hubbsi. The sequence continues at coordinate 16,720 of JACXGK010005746.1, forward strand.
GCTGCCTCCAAACTATAGTGCCAAGTGAGTGACAGTGCAGTGACAGGATACAAATGTGAACCTTCATCACACTGGGCATCCACATAAACACTTGCAACCCCCGGGCTGCACTTTGAATTGCTAATTTAGTTGTGATGAGGGTGACAGGAACGTGTTTTGAGGGAGAACCAACGGGATGTACAAGCCTTCCTTCCTCCCTTTACAAAGTCATCCATTTAGTATGTTTTTCACTTCCCCCGCTGCTCCCAGACAGAATGGACAGTCCACTATTTTCAACAACATTGATCAGCCAGTGTGAAGCCGGGCCTGGGATATTAGAGTGAAAATGATCAGTTAGGCCGGGAAAAACGGCTGACTGTAGGGAGACTTTGATTGACTTCCTTCAGGAGGGACACTGCATTAGGACTCCGTTGGCTGGGTTTTACAAGGCTGGTGAGTGGAAAAGTGAAGCAAGAAGTTAAACTCAGGAAGGTTGTTGTTGAAGAGAAAGTTACCAAAAAGAGAATAACAAAGGGCAAACAGGTAAAGGTTGAGCGGTGTCTAGCCGCTCTCCATTTGACATGCATAGGGGTGGGACTAATACATTCCTTTTCATACTCCGTCTGCATTACTATTGTGAGTTTGTTTCTTTGTTGAGGCTCAATGTAAGAACATGGGAGACATCTTGTTTACATTCTAATGCGAGAGGATTGAGACAGATCTGCTAAAGGAAATTGCAGGAATTCCCGATACAAGAGGTTTGCAAGGTTCTCAATACCCACAATTGTATTCCATGTTATAAAGTTTGTGACCTAGCCCCTCTGTCTAAAGAGGCAGCACAGCAGCTATCTGTCTTTTTAAGTAGACTCATACAATCAATGCTGTGAAATGCTCTTACGGAAACGATGGAGATAATGAGAGTAAAGTGTTTGTTTATTTGGAGAAAGTTCATTTTAACACAAAACATCGATAATGAGATATGAACAGCAAATGCAATCAAGGACAACAAAATCCAATGTTGATGGAAGTTACATGTTTTCGCATGGACTTTTTTCCATTTTGCTGGATGCAGTTCAGAGGAAAGAAACCTGTGGCTTTAGTTACATGTCCACGTGTCTCAACAGCTACCCAATCATTTGCTGCACATCTCCTAATTTTGTGTTTATGTTTGAGGTTCCCTTGAGGCTGAATATTTCTTCAATCTCTTGGCCAATTGTGTAGAATATCTTTCCCATTTGCCGTACTGTTAGTGTCCCTTGAAAGGTGTTGAAACAAGCATCCTCAATGTGGGTGCATTTCCCAACCCCTCAAAAGCTGTTGTTATCTGTGTTGAATGTAATATTTCTTGTGCTAGGAGAATTAAACATTTAGGAATCACAAGGACTGGAATTGATTAAAATGTTTCGAGATGGAATATTGAATACAGAATATGTTTGTTCAAGTTTCTAACGGTCATTATTGACACAACATGGCATTAAAGATAAGCTAAGTTAGGGGGTTGTAGAGTGTTCCTGTAAACGCTCATATTATAAGTAAACATTCATATAATCCTACTTTATGAGTCACTGGTGCATATGCAATGCAAAATCTAAGAAGCTTATTGTAGCCTCCTAAAATAATATTAAATATATTTTTTTGCTTTCTTTGCAGAATTTTACCTCACCCCCCAGCCCCCAAACACACACCCCCTCAAAATGCTGCAATTGCCTCTGGAAATAAGTATTCCTTTCTGCATATAGGCTCTCAGTGGAGAAAACATTGCCCTGAATCTTCTAGATCTCATTACCAATGGAGATTATGGGACTGTGGCCGGGCATCTGTGGTTGAAAGGAATGGAGGTACTGGGATGGAGTAGAACGCTACATTGAAGAGATTCTGACAGGAATTTTAAGTCTTCTAAGCATCTCCAGGCACGGTGGGAAAAACCAAACAGAATGCTAAATAATCAACTATCCACCCTCTTTCTAATCTCCATGACTTTCCACGCCAAAGCAGATAAATAGCTTTAGACTGAACTTAATACATTGAGACCAAGCACAGCCAGCGTGCAGGCTCTGAAGTTCAGGCACCGCAGTTTACCACAAAACAACACGACTAAGGTGATAGGAGGTACTGAACTCATAGGGGAACACTGTGAACAGGTGGCTACATGTAACTGTCAAAAGAAAGGCAATACATAAGTAAGAGAGAAACACACAGCAAGCAAGGGCCTCCACAAAGGTGTGGCTTATTCTTTATTTTGGCCATGGCCTGTATACCAATATAGATATACACCTACCGAAACAGATATTTATTTCTAATCATTCATAAATAATTTACACTATATGTGGAACAATACAAAATAGTATGAAAACAAAAACATGCCTGATAAATGCAATATTAAAAAAAACATAATATTAGCAAAATATAAACAAATGAATAATACACTGTAATCCAAAACATGCTTCTCAGCTGTCACAGTTGTTAGAACAGTACAATTCCAAAGATTCCTCTAGTTTCAACGTGTAGTCCAGCTAGACTGGTTAACATTCAAATCATGATGCCTCTGGCTAGTTTTAAAAAAGAAATGTCAGGTCATTATAGATTGCAATTTTTGCCAGAGTAAAATGAATAAATGAAAACTTTATTACCCTCAAGACGGTGTGAGAGGCAGGAAAGACACCTTCTGAATTTTTCGGACTCTTTCCTGGTTTACTTGTCAGATCAAAATATGCTTTTTTTCTGAGTTCTTTTACAAGTTTCTGGGGCCTGTAATGTTAGGGTCAAGGGCTTGATCAAAGTGCCAGGAGCAAGAGTGAGAACACAAAACCTAATTTCTCACAGTGTGGGGGATTACTCCACCCTAACCCAGCAGCACTAGCATCCCCCTCACCCACCTGTCACCTCCAAACCCCGACTCCCAAGCCTCTGACTGCAACTAGAGCAAGACAGACAGCTCCTAAACCTGTTGTTATCGGGAAGATAGAGTATACAGCCACATTCCAGACTCCATATGCTCGCACAAGATAAATGATCTGAGCGATGACAAACTGAGACTAGATGGCGGTTGTGGACGTCTCCAAGGTGGGTGATCAAAAGACCTTAAATTAGAGAGCGTGGGGAGAATGCTGGATTAATATTCTTCATATTTCTCTTCACACATCTTCAGGAGATCTGTTGCCAGCTTTTTATACCTCTACAGACATTTGGGATTGTGGTTGAAATGGACAGTTTGTCTACACAAAGCCTACAATTTGGGCAAGCATCGCGATCGATTGTAAATGATATTCTATATCCGTGACAAATTGTAAATGAAAGCTGACTACCAATATTAATAAAACGTATCCTGACTGAATCCCCATTCTTTTGGCTAATGTACAGCCCGAAACAAAGTTGTGTGAATGACAGCTGGAGATTCAGTGTGATGTCGCCAGATGTCCGATTGTCCTACTTGTTAAATTCTGTTGAAGTGGTGCAATGAGACACTGTCTGTCTCTGAGGCAATCTAGCATTTCACTCCTACCCTATCCTGCACAATGCCCTCCAAAAAGCCAGGATATAGTGTTGCAGTGGTGAGGGGGGGAGGGATGGAAGCAGCGGAGTCTGAGCAGACCAACTTCCAAGTTTGATCAAATAGTTCAGAGCAGCGTTTCCCAAACCCGATTCCGGGGCTTCCCAAAGGTACGTGTTTTTGGCCCTAAACAGACAATTCTGATAATAACTCAATATCAAGCGTTGCTCATTTAAATATTCTGTGTACCGCTCTTGAAAAAACGAATGCAGCCCACGGGGCCTCAGGACAGAGTTTGGGGACTGGAGGTTCTCCCATTAACACTGAAAACATGACAAAACTGCACAATACCCCGGCCTCCAAATAGCTATGGATAAAGTACTTTTTCCCCAACAACAACACAAATGTTCACAAATGCATATCCAAATGAGGGGGGAGCGGATGAGTTCTTTAGAAGCCTCTTGTCGGCTGTAGTTTCCTGCACCGCTGAGCATTTAAACGTATCAGTGGGGAGCGGAATCAAGGCTAATTGCATGTCATTGGCACAGCCAACACAGATTGGCCGCGGTGGCCAGCAGCAGATTTGAGCTTTTTGCCAATGCATCTCTGTGGCAAACTGCCTCACCAACATGTTCAATAAACTTTTCTCGAAAGTAAACGGTCCCCCTGCCTGCAGGGTCTTTGATATTAATCTCTCACCCACAAGTGGTCCCATGGATTTCATTTTTTAGCTCCCCGCCCTTCAAAAAAAGGCACCGTTCCCTCAAAGTGCTCCCACAGTTTAGGTTGGAGACGTGGCTGTGAAATATCAAACCTGGATGCACCACCTCGAAAAACAAATCGCGATCATGTCTGATAGCAAGTTCGCCACAGCAGAGAGAAAATGTTCCCAGTGAAAGAGAGTTGCGGCGCAATCCGTAGTCTACGCATGTTTATACCGAGCTCCTGGGAGGGACGTGCCGTCCACGACCTCCTTCATATTCAGGGGGAGAACTCTTCTAGTCCCTCTTTTGCTCCCTATTTCCCACCCCTTTGTCCACAACCCCCATCACTGTAAAGAGATGCTAATCCTCTTTGTAATGAGATACAACATATTCCAGTGTTTGCTTGACGGAAGGCTTTTATTTATTCAATTTCTGTCTGTATGTACACATTTTCCGTGTTAGGAGATCTCAAGGCTTCCTCCCGTACAACCTGAATTGGAATGAGAATCATGGAGGTGACCTTTTCTGTGCATCATTATACCTGCATGGTACAATGTTTTAGTTTTAGATGTATTTTCCTTTGCGGCTTAACTCAATTTATCCATCAGGAAGTTTAATTAATCAAACAAAAGTACATGAAAACAAGTATTCATCTTGTGGACGGCTGAATCATTAATTTGTGATGCATTGTTAATTTGCAATTCAATTCTAAAGCACATACTGTTCTCCCAAATTGATTGTTTTTTAATTTGTTTATTACCAGAAGTTTACACAAGCAGGCCCACTGTCCTGAGAAGACGAATGCAATTTATAACCCTTTACAGCAAAGTGTTTTCCTTTGGCAACATTGCTTTTCATTTCAAACCCTTTGTTTCCCTCAGTAAAGAAAATAGCAGTATTTCAAATATTAGTATTTCGCTTAGTACAGAAGGGGGGCTCAAGACTAGCAAATGGCGAGTGTAGTTGATGTCACACTATTACTGTAAAATGTATTACATTAAACGTGAGTGAGTGCCACACTTTTCTTTCCATGTTGTTTGTTGTTTGGCCCTTTACTCAAGATTCCCAATTCAGTCAACCCCCTGTCAGACAACCGAAATGCTTGTTCCGTTACAAGATGTCTTGTAGTTGAAGAGGCAACGGGGCTGGGCACTGCAGGTTTAGAAAACATAATTTCTTTTGTTCTGTATCTTGTACGTTTTGACAGGGCTGGGTCCCTGCTGTTTTCATATATTCTATTTATTTAGCATCACCTTAGGCCATGTACTATCCTGTTTGAGTCAGAAAAACTGTTGAATCTAAAATCTGTTGTGGACCTTTCATTTACAGTAAGATCTGGCATTCCAATCATATTATATAAAAGAATAAAGACAAAGATTCTAAAGAAATCAAATAATGTGAATTACTTAATAACTACAGTAGTCATTCCCATCAATTATATGCAACAACATTATAAAAAACAAAGCTTTAAGGGTCCAATCCCAATGTCCTTCCTAAACCCTAAATCCTGAACCCTCACAGACTTAATTGATGTCACCTGGAAAGTGATTGAGTGCAAGAGGCTGCAAGGGCTCAAAATGCTCAAAATGCTATTTGTTGTTAACTTAGCTTTTTTATTTCCTTACGTTCAAGACATCTGAACTTAATGTGCAAATTATTTAAACGATATATTCAATTGCTAATAGTACAAAGACAACATAACAATTGAACAATTGGGTGTTGACGCAGCCTGAAAAAAATAAGCCCACTTTAAATTTGATGCCAGCAAAATGTTTCAAAAAGCTGGGACATGAGCAACAAAAGACTGGAAAATTGTGTAATGCAAAAATATTACTTGGTGGAACATCTCACAAATAATTAGGTCAATTGTCAACAGGTCAGTAACATGATTGGGTATTAAAAGAGCATCCCAGAGAGAATGAGTCTTCCAGAAGAGATGGGGAGGGGATCACCACTCTGTGAAAGACAGTGCCCTTAAAGGAAGTGGATCAACAACACAGTAATAAACATGCCCATGTTAAAAAAATGTTTAACTTGTAGCTGGTATCAAATAAAAAATGGGCATGTATTTTTCAAAAAAACATAACATTTCTCTGGGTCCACATTTGATATGTTGTCTTTTTACTATTTTCTATTAAATATAAAGATTACATGATTTAAACATCATTGCATTCTGTTTTTATTGTCATTTTACGCAGTGTCCTAACTTTTTGGTAAAACAGGGTTATATATATATTTATATTTATATATACACATACACAATATATATAATTCATTTTTTTTGCATCAGACAAATATATGGAAGGCAATGACACTTCAGGTCTGCGATCCCTCCCCTGTGGAAGGTAAATCTATGGTGGTAGCACTCTCTCTGACTCAGCTTATAATAAAGTCAAGCAGCGAGGGGCAGGAAATGAGGCAGATAACGCCCCCCATTTGAAACACTCCAATAGCATACAGCAGGCCTTTGCACGGGGTGGCTCCAATTTAGCTCCCAAACCAGCTGGCCTAGAACAGAAGTGGACAGCAAGGGACAGACACAATCTCGCTGACCACTCGGTTTCCAGCTGAGCTCGTTCGGTAGCACTTTGGTAAGATAGAGCTGTGCCAAGAGGTGCGTCACATCCATTACATTTCAGCTTTTTTGCTCTCCTTTTTACTTTTGCCTGAGTGTAAAATCAGAATTTAACTATGACATCTTTGATCTGCAACTGTTGCACTTTTTCAGGAAGAGGTGAATAACACTCCAAGCTTTCTTTAGAAAGTATGAAGAGTATCTACATTCCATTGCAAATGATCATCCTGGATGTTCTTCAATGTCCTAGTAATTGTTAACACGTATATTACCTTACCGTGCTAATTAATTGTCAGCTAAGGGGCATTGTAACAATTACGGGAAGATTTACAGATTGCCTCAGGGGACAACTTTCAATATGGTACATATACTAATGAAACATTAGCATGGTAGTATTCCCACCTACGACAGAGTCGATGGTGAAGGTCAAAGAGGAACAGAGCGTGGTAATTTGTAATTGAAGCGCCATGACATTTATTTATTTCCTACCTTCGAGATTTGTTTCCAAGCACACTATTACCCCTTTCTTGCTTTAGTCACAGGTTCTATCCCAAAGGGCAAACTATTCACTATTATTATGCACTTGGCAATGGCTATGGGCCTTAGTGAAGTAATGTAGGGAATAGGGTCCGATGTGGGACACAGACTCTGAGAGAATGTCAAGGACACACGTAAACACTGGCAGGAAGGAATGCCATACCTCATTAATGGCCATATTTATTCTATGTGATTCCCTCATCACAGTGTTTTGTATTGAAATGGATGAGATCACAAATCTGAAAGGATCTATAATTTTTTTTTGACACAAGAGCATTAATAGGAAAAGGGATTTACATTGTCCTTTCAGGAAAGAATGCAAATGTTTAGATGCGAACAAAATCATAAACGGTGAATCTCCAATTTAAGTAGTTCCATTCAAAAGCTCTGATTGCACAGCGACGTCCCATATGCACGCAAATGCATACTAACTACGCGTAAATACGTGAACAAATATTAAGTTATTATTACAGATAGATGCAAGAAAGAATATTCCCATAATGTCACATATAGCAGCATACATTTAAATTCATCCTCACTAGAATATGTTTCCAGAATGACGACAATAATAAATAATGTTGCCCTATATAATCTAGTGGACGAATTCCGTGTTTAGTCTGAATAACTACAAAAAGTTCAGTCAAATGTAATTAAATGTATTGACTTAATCGTCTTAAGCGTCGGTTAATCAACATATTACCCACATGCCATTGCGTCACATTATGACAAAATTATATTTGATCATTTACAGTCATGTGAAAAAGATTTTCATTTAATTAAATTTTTTGTTATTTTTAGGAAATATGGCATATCAATATTTGATCTTTTTTCAAACAATTTCTATAGAAAGGTGATGCAATTGAACCAAAAATGCTGTCTTTAGTTAGCGTCTTCTGTTATTGTGCCCATACAATTTTGCCAGAGAACACCTAGACAAAGACCAGGACTTCTGAAACAATGTGCTAGAGACAGATGAATCCAAAGTAGAATTGTTTGGGCACAGTAACAATAGACAGCATTTGAGCACAAGAACATCATACCAACTGTAAAGCATGGGGGTGGAAATGTCATGGTTTGGGGCTGCTTTGCTGCAGAAGGGTCTGGCCAGCTCACTATCATAGAATCCACCAGACTGGTAGGCTGTTATAAGAAAAATAAATTCTGGTTATTTCAGCCAATGGGGGCAAAATAAACTATAGGATGTTCAAACTTTTTTCTCAGTAGGAAATAGCATCTTACTAAATCTTTTGTGAAATAAATTATATTGTGGTTAAAATGCAATTGTTTTTGATTCAATGACATCACCTTTGTCTATAGATATAGTTTGAAAGATTTAAAAATAATGAAGAATTTCCTGGGATGTCCTAATTTCTTCACATTTCTGCACATTTTACCATTGCTTCAAAGTGTGGAATGGCTGTGGCTACTGCTCTGGCAGCCCTTTTGTTGTACATGGGTACAGGAGGCACCTGTCCTACTTCAGCTGGGACAAGTCACCCATGCATCTGGAGATTGAGGTGGTGTTTGGGAGTGGAAGGCGTCAGATCTGGTACGGCGGGCTACGTTGGCGGGCTACGCTGTCGGGCTGATGCCAGCCATTTCCCTCATTACGTAGCCAACTCCAAAGTCAGCGCTCAACTGCTGTGGCTGCCACAGTGGGCCCACAGGAGCTCATGGTGAACTTCTTGAGGGTCACTTTGAAATGGTAGTCGTAGCGCTGTTATTTGCTATGTACAGCTGTATAGAGACACTGTTCGAAAGGCGGACGCTTGAGATGGTTTTTTTTTCACGGTTTTCCAATTACCCGGGAGTGTAGCCGAACAAACCCAGCGGCCTGGATGAGTGATATTGACGTTAAAAGGTGAAAATATGATGTGAGCAGGAACGCCAGTAAGCTATCCAATCAAAAAACACATTTGAGTGTTTAACTGTGAAAAACACCCTTCCACGTCCAACTATCTGGTCACCCCAGTTTACACTTTCACCTCTGGTCCTCATAAATACGAGTATTTCTGTGATCAGGGGGGAACCGAGAACATGAAGACAGTGTTTCCATTAATGGCCAAAGGGTCATCCCTCGTGGGACAAGTGTTAATCGGTGTCACAAGGTCCTCTCCTCGCTGGATCAATGTCAGCACAAATTTAAGATTGCTTTCCTGATGTGCGGCAAGTTATCTGTGATTCAACTTTAATAGGTTATTGAACGGCGACGGCATTTAGGGAGCAGAAGCGTATTTCAAGTTAATGACAATCAAACACACACAACCTTCTTATTAGCATTACATTAGGATCAACACAATGAATCTTGACAACACTGTTAGAAGACTGCAATAGTTAAAGTAAGAAATGGAGCATATTTTTAAAATGGAATGGAAAAAATACAACATAATTAGAAACAAAAACTGGGATAATTTGTTTCAAAAATATTATTCAAGGAGGATTAGCAGTTGAAAAGAGCCCTTCATGTAGGGCAACATGAGGAAAATGATATTGAAAAGATGACACTGACAGGTCCTAGTGCACACATCTGCCAGATTCTTAATAGTTCAATCTCAATCATTTCTGAATGTGATCACTGAACCTAACACACCATCCTCCAAAACGCTGCTAAATGCCCTTGCTTCGTCAACTGTCAAAATCTTGCATCCGCTCATGATCAACTGCATTTCAATAGCTGTCACTTTGAGCTCTAGATGCTCTGCACTGTATAGATAGTATACCAGAGGACGTGTCCAAAATGAAACACTATTCCCTGTACAGAATAATGCACTACCAAGACCCATGGCAACACGGCGTATAGACGCTGTAGCCACCTCATCTAATAGGTAGTAATTTGGTTGCTTTTTAGTGCAATTCTTTACACTGTTCTGTATTCCCTGCCCCTCAGACACTTCATAAGTGAAATATACCAGCAGGACGGCAAAATGAAAGGTGGCAAATCAAGCGCTGAGAGATAAATCAGTTGACATTTCTGTGCACCTGAAGGTCGAGTGGTTTGTCAACATCACACCTCCACAACCTGTTAGGCTGGCACACGGGTAATTGTCTGTCTGGAAAGATTAGGCTGTGTACGGAAATAGAAATACCAATGTTCATGAAAATAATTTGGTCAGAACTTGTGATTTATTCACAGTACTGTAAAACCCAGTTCGAGTGACTACCCTCAGAAATTCCATTTTCTGTTTGTATTTAGCCCTTTTTATTATAAGTACTATCGAAAACTAGCATGATTAAAAGTGCGTAAGATAAAAGGCCATGGATTTTAAATAAGTTGTGAATAAAGTATCTCAAGTTAAAGCAATCGTTGATTTGTATTCAAATTCCGAGCTGCGGGCACATTTCTCACTGGGAGAGTCACGACTTCAGCCGTTGATCCCATGTTAGTAGAGAAATGGATGTTGTCCATCAAATCCCTTTTGGACAGGATGGAATTTCTTTAAAAATAAATAAGGCGACTTTCATTTCAGTTCCCCATTACGAACTTTCTAACAAAAGATTGCTAAGATAGCAACCGGGTATCATCAGCGTTCATTTAGTATCATTGTTTTAATCAAATGAAATCAGCACTTTATGGAAAGCGTCATGTTGGTAACAAAGACAATGACTCATGAAATGTTGGAGTGTTGGGTCAATATTTCATTTGGAATTGTGAATAGAAATGTGTATTTACATGCAATTTCAATTGTATTTATATCTCCTAATAATGCTTAAATTGAATATTCCTATGGAAAGAGGTTCTAGTAGTGGTCCTCCAAAAGTCAGTGAATTTCACACCTGACAGTCCCGGAGCGCAGCGGTTGTCCATGGGTTTACATCAATCTTTTGTGGCAAACACGCAAAGGAAATGCAAAGCCTACCCTGGAAAATAGATTTGTTTTCGGTGAAATTCACCTAATAATTTATGCAAGTGTTGAGCCAGGTCACACTTGAAAGATCAGCAAGGCAACGGGCCAAGTGTGTGACATTCGGCATCATTCAGAACACGGGCCCACTGTCCAGCCAAACCAATATACCAGGCCCAGGCCGTGTCTCATTCAGAGACAGCGCTAGGGGGGAGATAAGCACCCCAGCCTTCCTGCTCTTTTCTGCTGCTGAAAGGGATCACTGACATTTCCATTCAAATCGCAGCGACAATAGTTCCTACATTTGAAATCTCTTTGAAATCTAAACATATGCTGTCTCTTTAAAAGTAATTAAGCGACACTGGTAAAAGGAAAGCACGCATCCATTATCTGGTTGGGTCTAAAAGCAGGCTGGATACATTTTTCACCAACATTTCCGCTAATGTATTTTACTACTTTAAAACAGAGGGGGGAAAAAGCTCCCACAGCTAGTTCTATAGAAAGGATAGGATATTTCGACAGCATCTCTGGTAGGTAGCTTCCATCATCACTATCATCACCACCACCACCTAGACGATTCACCCAAACGGCTGCGTATTTTAAGCCCACCGGTGTGTGAGGTGTGAAAACGGCTGCTCGTGTGGTTACTTAGTGGGGCTAAACCATTGGAGCACTCCGCCCATGTAAATTAAGAAAGATATTGACTGAGTTCCACCAACAACTCTGTTTCAACAAACAGGAATGTGGCCTTAGACCAACCTCAAACTGGAACCTGGCTCCAGCGGCATTTACAAACGCAGCTGAGATTCAGACCAAAACAGAGCACCAGATAATTAGTCACACCAGGCTTAAGGGCTGGGTAGCAATCTGACTGAAGGATGTATCAGTAACCAGGGAGGGGAAGGGCTGCAGAGTTATTATCAATCTTGTTGAACCAAGTCCTTTAGTCTGGAATAAAACACCTGTGCATAGACAGACACACACACCCCAACATCTTTACACAAAAACATACACACAACAGAATATTTTGACACACACATACAGCAAACATTAACATTACCCGACAGCTTGGTGTACTTTCTTATCAAAAAGGGTGTGTGTGAGTGGAAGACTCCCAAGGGTTAGAACGGGGTTAGCTACACCCGAGCATCAGAAGCCTTCATTGGGGAGTTAACAGCCATTCCTGGGCTCTAATGTACTTTCAAAGACAGCTTAATGCTCCAAACCTTGCAGAGGCAACAGTTTTTAAATCTGCTCTGCAATGATAAAATACCAAACCCTTGAAAAGAAAATCTACTGTTTGGTTTAGTATTGTACAGAATCTAGTGACAAATGGGACCTATACGACTAGATGTTGACGAGGTATGTTGAGTAAAGCAGCCAACCAATTTGACTGTAATTCATCTCCAGTGTGGAGAAAGAGCACTGTACGTGGGACAGGGAATAGGGTACACCCACCGTCACAGACCTCTGGTCAGGGAATTGTGAGAAGGGATCCACATTGGCATTTCTTTACGCGTGTAGGAACAACATCTACAGACTATGCATTAGGAAGGGAAAAAAACGAATGCGATCGAACGGTCTCCGGAGCAACTCACGTACTAACCGAAGACCAAACAAGAGGGAGTACATCCTATTTTGCCCACTAAGCTCCCGGAAAAGAGAGAGGCCCACAGCGGTGGAACCTTCCCCCTAATTGACAGGCTGTTTGGGATGGAGCTCCAGAAAGGCGGTCACTTTCACGGTCCCTGGTCCTCCATCTCTGTCAGGGGACTGTGGGGATGGGGGGAGGTTTGGTTTGGGGGGTGGAGAAGAGCCAGACGCTGAACCAACTGGGGGGGGGACCTTATGTCATTCAAACACTCCTGTGCTTGTGTTCACCACTCACTCCAGAACGAGAGTGACGTGGCACCCTGGGAGAGAGGCACAACACACAGCACCTGTTCAGACCTTTCACAGGACCACACAATCACATTTAGTGAGGGCCTTGTGGGTTTTTTTTCGTCAACTGTAGTTTTTGCCTGTAGGAAATTCACTGGAGCTTGGCAATAACAGGCTGTAGGTTAATACAAACCGACTCAAGAGCATCACTATATGTACAAACCGCTGATCTCTGGCTAGGCAGTTGTCTGGCTAGGCGGGGATGGTCAACAGTGTATGAAAGCACATCCTGGCCTAACCATTTGGTATACTATTGATCTGTATTATCCTTGTTTCAACACTTAGGATTTGATCGAAATAGATGAGGTGGAAGAGATCAAGGACAGTCGACCAGTCAGGTTCACATTGTTAAATATTCAATTATCTATAAAAAACCATCAGCCTTTCAACAAAGACTTAACACACTGAAATGACAAATTGCAGGGGGACTTTTAAGTGTGTCTGCAAAGCCACTTAGTTAACCCCATGAATATATGCAGCAGGGATCTGTCCTTGCTGAGAGCTAAATCTGATAATGCAGCCGCAAACAGAGCCAAGCCACAGACCAAACCAATCCAAAATATCCTGTTTAAAAAGCCAAAGGGCTTTCTGCACATGCTGCGGAGACTGATCTACAAGATAGCACAGCACAGTGAATGAACAATAATTCTGAGGTAAAAATGGAGAAGGAATTATGATTATTATAATTATTCATTCATGTCATGTTGAGTCGCTGTATCTGGGTATGATTAATCAGAGTCAATAATACTGCATGATTTTTTAATTAAACCAATATGCGAAATAGCAAGAATACTGCTATACTGCAAACAATGTGAATCAACAAAGGTATTGGTAAAGGGTAATATATCTTCCTAATTTAGAAAGGCACATGAATGAAAAAATGTAATTGATCTTACACTCAAAAAGTCAAGAATCTAAGCTTTGGTTGAGTGAAAAATTGTTTCAAGGAATACAGTCTCCTTGGCCCTAACTTGTATAATCTCTTTGTTAATGGGATTTAAGTTGAGGACTGTGTTGACCATTGCAAACGCTTCATTCTATGGTCAGTGAACAATTTTCATGTGGATTTGGAGATATGCTTTGGAATATTGTCCGGCTTGCAGGTTAATTGACAATCCAGTTTTAGCCTAAAGCAGGGGTCTTAAACCAGTTCCACGGAGGGCCGAGTGTCTGCAGGTTTTCACTCTCACCTTGTACTTGATTGTTTAATTATGTCACTGATTGGTTAGGTCTACCCTCATCTGGTTATTTAGGTCTGAACCTGGAACCAATTTACAGGAAAAAACTAAAACCTGCAGACACTCGGCCCTCCATGGAACCGGTTTGAGACCCCTGGCCTAAAGGTTTTGTCCATGTTGCCATATATACAAACATGATTACCAGGCCTTTAAGTAAAACTGCCCTACAACATTACTGATCTGCCGCAATGTTCTCAGGTGGGATTTGTACCATTTCCAGGGCTATCTTTAAGCAAAATACACATCTGGTTCCAAACAGGTTTCAATGACAGTTAGAAAACACTTGGTGCTTCCATTTGTGGTTTGGTGACAGGGAGGACTTTGTTCCAGCAACCATTCCCAATAACTTGTTGGCATGGAGGTGGTGATTAATATTCATTTTCATAGTTTTGGAGACTTGCTGACCCCAAAGAATGTTATCCCCACTCACTGTGCATGGGGGTATGTCAGGGTTCCGCCCTAGCCTGACGGTTTTCGCCTCATTTCCACCCCCTGGTGGCCGTTGGGCGCAAGTACGGATCAACGTCAAAATCACACCCAGTCACCAATCACTCACTCAACGGCCCGCACCTGTCCCTCATCAGTCAATCACGGCCCCTACATAGGTTCCCTGTTCCCATTCCCCTGTGTCAGTACAAACAC
>JACXGK010005747.1:0-14171 GCA_016801125.1 Novumbra hubbsi
ATACAGGTGCCCACCCACACACACACACACCATACAGGTGCCCACACACACACACTATACAGGTGCCCACCCACACACACACACACCATACAGGTGCCCACACACACACCATACAGGTGCCCACCCACACACACACACACCATACAGGTGCCCACACACACACACTATACAGGTGCCCACCCACACACACACACACCATACAGGTGCCCACCCACAAATCTGCTTGCCACTGCGCTCAATGTCACTACTGCACAATTTGCTATTGGCAGGTATATCATATCTGGTGCGTTTCTGATGAAACACTTGCCCCCTAAGCGATGGGGAAGAATAGGAATTGACAGCTACAACTCTGTGACTGTGGAACACGTGTTTGTATTATATATCATGGCAGGGTCCTCATTTTGGAGATGAATGTTCACGCAGAGGGGTTTTGCACCATAATTAGTCAGAAAGTCAGGATTCGAATAAAACTGGGAGTGGCAAAAAAAAAAAAAATGTTAAACATACAGAAGGACAAACAGATAATCACAGAGCGTGATTGAGTTACAGAGACAAGAATCTGGAAGGCCGGTCAGTCAGTCAGGGACAGTTGATAGAAAGTGATGAAGTGTTCCCACCTCCCGTGGCTGCGAGGTGAACAGCATGCTGGGAGCCTAATATCCTTTTAATGGCCCCGGCGTGTACTATCTGGGCGGTTGAGAAGGGGAAGGGGTGTTGGTTGAAGCTAATTGATGACCCACGCAGAAGCACTATCCAACGCCAGCCTGCATGACACAGCTACTCACCAGGCCACCTGGACCACGGCACACACTGTCTGGAGTGTTCACTGACAGCACTTTTAGGGACTCGGCACCAAATCCTTCTGCCGGTTAACACCCGAAGTAGAGGAGCGCCTGGAAAACAAACAAGCATTCCATAGAGGTTGTGGTCAACAACCCAGTGCCGTTGTTGTGCCTCGCTGGGCTGGACTGCCAGTTTAGGCAATCATGGTCACGCTCCAGGGTTTTTCCGACGACCAATCGGTTTCTCTGTGGTTGAGTTATGGTCCCTTAGCTGCTGTGTTGGCTTGAAGAAGAACTGCTATTTGTTTTATGATGGGATTTCACATCTTAATGAGGCCGTTTTCTAATGCCCGAATGAACAGCTCAGTTGGGTCTTAATTTAATTCCTGAAATCCCAGCTGTCCTTAACTACTGTGAGGTCATTAAGTGGGCAAAGGGGACTGAGGCTGACGGTAAGGGAAGGTCCCTCTGAAACGCCAAGTGCTTAGCACATCTTAGTCATGGACCAAACCGATGCCCCCTGAGACCAAGCCCCATCCAGGAATAAAAGCAGGGGAAACACATGGAAAGAACTAGTCCCGGCGCGTGAGGAGGGAGGACGTGTTATCAGGAACTGTTTACTGACTCTCATCAAAGAGGGGAAAAGAAACATCGTTAAGGGATAAATACCACGATGACGCCCTGGGTTCTGCCTGTTCCTCCGGGAGATTGGGGTGGAGATAGCATCAGTGTTCCTGCATTCACATGGAGTTTCACATTAAATCCGACTGAACCCTAACTGAACCCATTTGTTTCCCAAGACGTGAGGTCTGCTTTTATCCTGCTTCCTATGGGTTGTGTGTAGAAAGCGCACTATATAATGTAGATAGGGTTCCATTTGTACCCACACAAAATCCTCATGGGCTGATTGGTGGCCTTACTGTAAATTGACCTATTTATAACTCCACACTGCATTTGGGTCATACTACAATGTAGTAACTACATGGAGACTTTTGATCTATAGGAAAGTTATTATCTCCCTAACTCTTTTCAGCAATCTGAAAAAAGCTATTGAAACTAAAGTCCACATAAACCATCTGCCGGCAATTTGTTTTCTATATACAATTTGTCTCTGCACTGTATTATGACTGAGATTAGACTTCCAAAATCTGAGTGATGAATTCAGATGCACGTCTCAGATTTACTGACTGTCTTCAAAGATAGTGCCAGTGTCCCAATTGCATGCATTCCCGTCCTACGTACCCTTTTTCTAACGGGACCCTGCAGGCCCTGGTCAGAAACGGTGCACTCAATTGGCCTGGGAATAGGAGAGCTACTTGGTTCCCAATCATTGTGTTCATTAAATGCAGCTGGAGCAAGCAGATAAAATATGCCTTGAGAACATTGTTTCGGAGCGAAGAGAGACATTTCAGTTCACATGAATGCGATTACGTCTTTGGGTTATCTCTTGGTTGTTTTGAGAGCGCCACCCTGTTCACTTGTTAGACGACTTCATCTCTCCTGTTTCTCTTCTCTACCTTGTAGTGGAAAATGCTGCTTCACGCAGGATTTCAGACATGCTGGACCTGTTAAAAGGAGGAAAGTCTAAATTTAAAATGCATTGTTATCCATGCGGGCATTTACCCCAGGGGGTGCAACATAGCGACAGGTTTACTTCATAACCCAGTCTCCAATGACCTTGGCTGGGATTTAAAGTCCATGCTCCCCTCCAGACTCACTATTCATGGCTCTACTTCCTATGTCACAGGAACAGAAAAATCCTTTTAGGGACCTAAAGTAAAGTCCAGAGGGGAGCCCATAGCACAAAGAGGAAGGAAGTGGGTTGTTTCACCCAGTCTCAATGGTACTTTTTTTGTCTTGCTTTTGAAATGTTAGTATTATTTCTTTTTTTTTCTCTGATTGAGGCGAGCTTAGAGTTGCTATGGCAATGGACACAGTCTATGTCTGTGTGTGTGTGTGTTCGTGTGTGTTTCTGCGTGTCTGTGTTAGTTTATGTATATAGGTGTAAACGTGCACGTACAACTCGTCAGATGCAGGACAAAAATGTACAATGTTTTTATCACAAACGGATCTTCCTCATTACATTTCTTTGTTGGAGCATTATCAGAGTTGTGGACTTTATTTTATCAATGTCTGCGTTAGTTTGTTTGCTTTGTTATTCTTCTGTAAAAAAAAAGGAATCCTTTAGAGCTGCTAGCTCTGGCTGACATAACATAAATGCACAGATCTGTTGGAAGGTTTTTGCCATAGAATTTAATATCAAAACTAATATCGAGTTTTGGAATGCTTGTAATTGTGATTAATTCATAATATCCTGTGGAAGTGGGTATTTCTTAGGCTTCTTATAGGAAATGTTATTGCAAACAACTGCTCTGACCCAATTCCAGGACCTTGACACCACCCACTATAACACATTTTAATTTAATTTAACTCAGTCTAGTGTCCAGCTGAACCGCCTGACGTGGTCTGAGGGTCTGTGCCCATTCTAGAAATCACATTTCTATGACAGCCCCCCTTTGTGAACAGCTTGGTACTTTGCTGTCCTAGACAAATCAACACCCTCTCCGCAGTCTTCTTTCGTTTCTCGCTCTAATCATAACAGGTGGATATGAATCACACCTCCCTGCCCCTCCTCCTCACCCGTCCTCCTTTTCCACACTATGTGGATGAAGGCTGGTCCGTTGGCCACGGCAGGTGATGGTGGTTAATCACTCTGGAGGCTGAAGAAGCTCAGTTGTGCAACTCTCGCACTCATAGGTTAGTTTGAACATAGACGACCATGTCTTATCCAATAAAAGGTACCCATGTAGTTGCCTGTTGTCATACGGTTGTCATTCAAAATGTCCTAACTGGAATTCGATGGGTTGATGTGCTGCATTTGAATCCGCTCCGTCATGTAGTGTTATTATGCAGAAGACTATTAAGATCTGTTTCCTGTACTGCTGGGCATGTTATGCTCATCCTTCTCCCTCATCACATTGGTGCTCTAAGAATAATATACAAAAGAGAAAATAAAATACATGGGAAATGTATGTATTTTTGCCAAATCAAATATTTGAAAAAGTTAATGTAAACCAAATACAATAACAAATACATAAAACAAATATTTTTGACAGAGTTTTTTTAAAACTTAAAAAATATATAAATATTATCTAAACGTATAAGAACCACATTTGGTTCATAGAGCACTAATGTTAGTTAGTGCCAGTTGGATAATCACATCCAGACCTGTTTTATAGGGTTCACAAATCTAATTTCACTTTAGGCGAAGCTCAGGTGTGTGTCTTTGTTTGTGTATGTGTGTCTGTACATGTGAGCAGGATTTCCTATAACTGGGGACAAATAACCCCCTAAATTCTGGTAGATTTTTTTCATGGTAAAACTTATAATCAGGGTTAAGGAGTTAAGAATTAGATTTCAGAGTTTAGGTAAACATGTGGATTGGGGTTTGGATTATTAAAACAGGTAACCCTTCATTGGCTGACCAGTCCTGGCAGGAACTACTATAATGTAAAGCTTTATAATCTACCCAACCCCGGTGGAATTCTTATCAAAGCTCTTTACTGCTGCGGTTGAACTGAATGGAATGTGAACACTGTCTTGTCGAATATTTTTTCTGTCTGTCTTGCTTCTCGGTCTCTGACCGGATGATCCAAGCAGGCAGTGCTACCGGACCACTGTTCAGTTTCCTGATCTGTCTTTCTGTTGTGGCCACGTTCCTTAGAGAACCATGAGCACTGTGGAGGAGGATCCGGACCACATGATACCATGAAGAGAAGCCTGCAGGTCCTGCGCCGTCAGCTGCTGAGTGAGTATGCCTGGACACCGTAACAGCGACAAAGTCAGAACACAGTCCAGCATACATTAGCGAAACTCATAGCACACATAATCAAAGAGCGTAATACTCTACCTATGGTTTGTACTAAACAACAGCCAATCTACTTGTTGTGTGCAATGGCTAAACCTGCAGTAGTGTACATTAGCCAATCTAGTACATTAGCCGGACTGGTTGTGAGGTAAATTGGCTAAAATATTTCTAGGTTACCATAGCAAGATGTCATAATTAAAGGCACAAAAAAAATTTATTCAATAAGAATTAAATTTGCAAATGACATACATGTTTGACTCATACCAGTCAGTTCCAGGTAGCAAGAGAACAGCTCTGTACAGTGTTGTACACTTATATCTGCTTCCGTGTTCTATAATCATATCATACGGTGTGCTGTTAGTCTGTTTTACATCTTAAGTATATCAGTTGGGGACAGAGAGGAGGTGGCACTAATGTTTGACCGATGACCGACTGAGAGTGGGTCCTGGATGGGCCCATGACATTACCTTGCTGTTGCTGGGGCAGCTGGCTTCTCTCAACCAGGATGTCATGTATCCTGTGCTGCAGGAAAAAAACATGACCAACTGCTTTGCCAAATGCTATGCCCACATATGTCATTTTCAGAGAAGAATTGCGCTTGACAAGGAGTCTGGATTTATCCAGATTACGCTGATTGAAATCATGTGATTGGATTCAGAACAGTTGGGTTCAGTACCAGGACACGACGGGTTGTGCCAATGCCAGAACCCACATGGGAAAAGCAACATTTAGAAAATATTTTATTGGCTTTGATATTCTGAATGGTTAGAGACGACGATTCATTTGCTGTTGACATTGTTTTGTTCAACACTAATTTCTTCATTCCCAAACTATGTAAGGATTCTCATCCTAGAATATAGCAATTGACAGTGAAGCAAGATGTATGTTTCAGTCGTCATGTGTGAACGGAAAAGCAAGCATTTGAAGGCTGTGTTTGACTATTCTAACTTCTAAATCAACACAAAGCAAATAAAAGACAGACAAAAGAACTGATGTTGAAATTAACAAAATGCTTTAACGATGTTCTGTAAACTCAATTAAGCTTGGGTTGCAGGCAGGGAACAGCCACTGAAATACAGAAGAAATCCCATGTCATTATAACCATTATGTCATTGTCTAATCATTGTATGGCACAGATTCCGCAACATTTTATCTCTGGATAAGTAAAATTTAAGGAAAGTAAAATAAATCAGTTTTTGATATCAGATTATTGGTTGCCCAAAACATTTCATGTGATGAACAGTAGTGCACCATATAGGGAATAGAATGCTATTTGCTGTGCAGTTTAAATGAAATTGCTCTTACGTCTAGACATAAAAGCCCACCAGAGACCTCTGCTGCCTAGAGACTAGTCTATACTTAAATAATAACAGACTAGTCAAATTTGTCTTTCCGTGTAGAGCCTTAAAAAGTAAGAGTCAGGGTGGCAGCTAGCCTAACGGCTGTGGAGGCGAGCTGACAAATCATGCGTTGGCAGTTCAAATTCCGAGTCTAAAACTGGAGGGTTACTTTAACTCCTAGGTTCCATTACCTTCCTGTTAGCCCCCTCAGAATCACTGTTCAACTGCGGTCCAGCATTTATTTTCTTGTCTTTCCTTTGTTAAATGCAGAAGTCAGATTGAATTCAGACCTTTTGTACAATTCACATTTTGAGATACGTAAACAATAAATTAAAGAGGATTTAATTGTTGTGAATCTATTGATTTACATGATTAATTAGGGTTGAGTGCTTTGCTAAACCCTTTTGGGCTTATGGATCCAAATGAACAGCCTTTCAGTTAATGTCACTAACCTCTAAACACTAGGCTATCTGCTGCCCCATTTCTGGTGTACAGTCAGACCTAGAGCTTTGGTTGTACTGTACAGAGGGCTTCAAAAGAGATGAGATCTTATCAAGATAATCACTGAGCACTCGTCATCATGGGAAGTTTTGCTCCACCTATTTCCTTTGGTAGCACTCCTCCTTTCCTGTGGCGTTGGTTCTCTCTGGTCTCTTTCTCGTTCTTTGTCTTCGTCTTCATCCTGTCATGCAGAAAAGACTATCTCATTTGTTTATGGTAGACATGGTTGTGTCCGCTGTCCTGATTCCATTCTTTAGTATCTCCTTTCAAGTGCAAATTGCATTTTCAAGTCAGCTCGTGACTGTTTAGTGTACAGTGGGAACGATGAGAAATCTTCCTAATCTCAGTTTCAGGACTACATGGATCCTCTGTTATGTTCTATCGTGACATTAGATTGTCCTTGTAATACCATTGTAGCACCCCCGAAATGTCCTGAATGACATATACATTCTGCATGAATAGTCCACCACTTGCTGTCTTTTTCATGGCATTGTTTATCTCAGCCCTCTCGGTCCAGCTCTCTACCCCGAGGCAGAACAACTTCCTGGTTTATGTCTTCCCCTCCTGTTTGTGCCGGCACTGTGGCCCAGTCTCTCTCGCAGCCAACTCAGCAATGGTGGGCGACTGTCCTGCTAATCATTATCCCATTTAAAATCAAAGTGCCTTCCTTTCATTCGGGTTTCCTGTAGCCGAATCTGACAAGATTCCCCCCAAATAGCAGTATAGCAGATTTTTGGGTAAGAAATAAGATACAATATTGAGAATAAGGAGGGTAGCATTTGGAATCCATGTGTAGACACGTTTTGTCTCGCATCTCACTCTCGCAACTGAAACCTGTACCCCCACCCCCCCGCCTCCCCCCCCAAAAAACACGCAGGTCACAGCCCTCCACAGGATGTGCCCTGTCTGTCCGTCAGCCCCTTGAGACAACCACTCTGCTAACGATTGTTAGGCATGCTGGGCACACCCAAGAGCAGACCAGTGGAATTTGTCTGTTTACGCCACTTTAAAAGATGAGCTATTTTTACGCTACTTTAAATTATGTGCATTCCTTCTGCTAAAAATCGTTTCAGATTAGTTACCCGCTTGAACCCAAAATGGCACAGAGTTAATTTAGGTTGATCGCAGATCTACAGTATAAAGTAGCGTCACAGTTTTTGTTTAGCTTCAACCCCCTACAAACTATCAGTGTGGATTGAACTGGGAAACATGAATAATCCAGTTTAATAAGGATAGTTGGTTGTATACCAATGCATCCCCCATGACCAGCTGTCAGGTCACTTAGAGTACTCCAGGTGACAACTATTGATTTCTCTAGTTAGGTAATTTTTAAATTTCATGGCCATGTTTGATAATTAAATCCTACCACAGGTCTGAATGGCGATATGGGGCTCAGTATGCATCTAGCTTTGTACTGTGTTGCTAGCACAGTCTTTGGGCTCCGCTTTGAAGAATCTGATAGATCAGTTTTGTCAATTTCAGATTTGATTTGTGGATATCAGATTTGATCAGTCGATGTCAGGGGTTCAGCTAGGTGTGGGTAACAACATGGGCTCTCCTTGAGAAAGTACTTGGTCAAAGTCTAACACCTTCAGTTCAGCTGTCAATTTATTTTTTCAGCTGTCAATTATTTCCAATGAAACGGTAAGGTGTCCTGTGCATATTCCTGTGTGTTTTTGTGGGCATGCCTGTGTGCGTGGTTCTATAAGAGTGTGTGTGGTTCTGTTGTCGTGAAGTTTGAGTTTGAAGCTCAGTGGTATTCTGATGGATCCTTGCAACGTCCTCCCACTGGGCTTTTCATGGCGTTAGTACCCGCAGGCGCTGCACATTAGCGATTAGCATAAACGTTCCTAAACCCAGTCTGTAAAAGAATTGAGGGCGTCCCAAATCACTGGCTATGCTTCAGGGCCCACAGTATGAACATTACAACAGCAGGTATACATGTTAACCTGTTTTATAGTCCCATAGTAATAATCTTGGCACAATGTGATGTGATTATCTGCCCTTTTGGCGTCCAGCAGGTGAGCCTCTTTAGTCTCATAAATCGGGTTTTTGAAACAGAACTGCTGTGAAAAACAGAAATTATGACATTGATTGACTCATTGATGAAAGCTTTCATCTAAAAGAGTCAGATTTAAAACAGTTAAGCAATGGGTTAAGGTTGAGGCCAGTAAGAGTTATAAAAGTTTAAAGGTTGGCTTTGGGGTAAGGTTATGAGTTATGGTTAGGGTTTAGGTTTGGGACAACTCTCACAAGACTAACTCTGGTAAGAGCATCCAGATCATTTATAAAATGTAAGCTCCAGCTTTAGCATTGAGGCCTCTACTTACATCAGATCTGCCTCCAACACAAGAGGATGAACTGTGTTGGTTCTGTGGTGAGGGCCAAGATGCACTTGTTTATCCTTAACCTGTTTTGCTGGGAGGCTGCTGTCTTACAGACAAAGCAGCAGTACAGCCTTGTATATCACTTAGTCTCAATTAGTACCATATTCCTCATGTAGTGCAATGGAATAGGGTGCTGTTTGGAATACATTGCAATACACAGCCAGCAAAGTCACTAGGGCGTAAAGGTTGTTGCTGTTAATACACTGCTCCAAAAAATTAAGTAAACACATACAGTGAAGGAAAACATTATTTGATCCCCTGCTGATTTTGTACGCTTGCCTACTGACAGAAAATCTGTCTACAATTTTAATGGTATGTTTATTTGAACAGTAAGATACAGAATCACAAAATAAACAAAACAGAAAAACGCATTTCAAATAAGTTATACATTGATTTGCATTTTACTAAGTAGTTGATCCCATATCAATCAACAAGATTTCTGGCTCCCAGGTGTCTTTTATACAGGTAACGAGCTGAGATTAGCTTGTTACCTGTAATCTCAGTTTGTTACCTGTATAAAAGACACATTATTACAGAAGCAATCAATCAATCAAATTCCAAACTCTACACCATGGCCAAGACCAAAGAATTGTCCAAAGATGTCAGGGACAAGATTGTAGACCTACACAAGGCTGGAATGAGCTACAAAACCATCGCCAAGCAGCTTGGTGAGAAGTTTACAACAGTTGGTGTGATTAGTCCCAAATGGAAGAAACACAAAATAACTGTCTCTCCCACCGTCTGGGGCTCCATGCATGATCTCACCTCGTGGAATTTCAATTATCATGAGAGCGGTAAGATATCCCAGCCCAGAATTACACGAGAGGATCTTGTCAATGATCTAAAAGCAGCTGGGACCATTGTCACCAAGAAAACATTTGGTAACACACTACGCCGTGAAGGACTGAAATCCTGCAGCGCCCGCAAGGTCCCCCTGTTTCAGAGGAAAACTGGGTGAAAGTGTTTTGTTCAGATGTGGCCAAAATCTAGCTCTTTAGAATCAACTCAACTCGCCATGTTTGGAGGAGGACGAATGCTACTGCTGACCCCAGGAACACCGTCCCCACCGTCAAACATGATGTTGGAAACATGATGCTTTGGGGGTGTTTTTCTGCTAAGGGGACAGGACAACGTCAAAGGGACAATGTATGGGGCCATGTACCGTTCAAATGGGTTTAGGACCTCCTTCTCTCATCCAGGGCACTGAAAATGGGTTTGTGAATGTGTATTCCAGCATGACAATGACCAAAACACACAATGACCAAAACACACGGCCAAGGCAACAAAGGAGTTTCTCAAGAAGAAGCACATTTTGGTCCTGGAGTGTCCTAGCCAGTCTCCAGACCTTAATCGCATGGGAAATCTGTGGAGGGAGCTGAAGGTTTGAGTTGCCAAACGTCAGCCTCAAACCGTTGATGTCTTGGAAAGGATCTGCAAATAGGAGTGGGACTAAATCCATTCTGAAATGTGTGCAAACCTGGTGGCGAACTACAAAACACATCTGACCTCTGTGATTGCCAACCTTTCCCACCAAGTACTAAATCATGTGTTGAAAAGGGGTCAAATACTTATTTCACTGAGTAAAATGCAAATCAATTAAAAACTTATTTGAAATGACTTTTGGTTGTTATTCTGTCTCTTACTGTTCAAATAGACCTACTATTAAAATTATAAACTGATCATTTCTTTGTCAGTGTGCAAATGTACAAAATCAGCCAGGGATAAAATAATTTTTAGTGTTAATCATCACAGAATAACACCAAGTCATTTAAACTTCAGGGATATCAATGTTTCCAGCTACAAAGCATAAGCAATTGAGAATCAATGTCATCTGTTTTGGCAACAGGTGCACTGGGGAGGCAACAGCAAGACAATCCACAAAAAGGGAAGGCTTTTGCAGGTGGTGGCCACAGGCATGTCCATGGAGGGTCGCACAGACCTCCATGTGCAAACCAATGGTACTCTGACTGCTGTTAGGTACGGGGATGAAATAATCAGACCTTAGGACAATGCCCAGCCTCATATGGCCAGAATGTATAGGCAGTTCCTAGATGACGAAAGCATTAATGCCATTGACTGGCCCTCTCGTTTCCCAGACCTGAATTTTCTGGGATGTTATGTATGGGTGGATCTGCTGCAGACTGTCCAGGAGCTCACTGATGCCCTGATCCAGGTCTGGGAGGAGGTCCCCCCAAGACACCATTTGCCATCTCATCAGGAGCATGCCTGGACGGTGTCGGGACTCCATACAGGCCGGTGGGGCCATACACACTACTGAGTCACGTTATGGGTCGCTGTGATGAGATTCACAGCGTTGGACCGCTGTTACGTTATTTTGTTCTCAATGAGTTATGCCATGTACAGTAAAGATTTCAATCATTAATATATTTAATTCATCAAAACCAGTGATTTAAGTGATTTTTTGAGCAGTGTAGATGAATCTAAACAGGCAGAAAGAGGAGAGAGACAGAAACAGGAAAAAGAAGTGAGCGAGGAATAGGGGGAGGGAGATGGATGAGAGAAGGAGAGAGAGATAAACAGAAAGGAACCCCTACAGGATCATTAACACATGCATCAAGGGGAGGAGATGGCCACTGATCTGTTCTCTGCTACACAAACTTAGTGGGCTGATTGATTTGGTTCGTCTGGTATATAAGATGCATCTTTATTAGACTACGGCCTTTTCTCAGTTTCATGCTGCTCATCCTGTTCCCCATCCCCAAGTTGTAGCTCGCTCTCCTCTGAACTAATACTCATAATAGTTTTGAGGTGGTGAGGAGAGAGGAGGTGAGCATTCTCAAAATAAAAAAGGCCTACATCACACTCCAGAGTACATTTGTAGTTGATAGTGTTGGTCGTAAGTATGGACTCTCGTCTGTTTAACAGGAAGCTGGGACCATTTTGCAGCACCTGCCTGCTAAACTATGCACAGGTATACTTTGATTTAATTTGAAACACTGACCAATGAGATCTCAATGACAACCCCTGCCACTGGATAGCCATTTTTGTCTTTGTAGGCACTGATACATGACTCTTATACTGATTGATGGGACAAAGCCCACGGATCAAGTGCACAAGACATCCAGCCGTATGATTTATTCATGTGCCATTTTCCTCCATGTCATCAACAGAGGACTTATACAAGAATGTCACTAGCTTCTAATGCATTCAGAAAAAGCCTGTAATTCAGCTAGTTTACTGCTTACATTTTCCAGCCCTGTTATAAATCTTTTGGCTGGGTTAATAGGAAAGGTTTTGTGGCTAATATCAATGACGTAAACCAGACACAGTCACATAACAGTAATTTAACTCGTTTTTCTCCCCCACCACTATCAGGATAGTTAGTAGACGATCAGGTGGGTGTCCGAGATAGAGAGGGATGTTAACAGCATGTAGCTTGTGATAACAATGGCTCCTGCCCTTTTCCCAGACCTAGCAACGGGGTGAGACATGGTCTTTCAATCAAATGTAATGGTGACCTTAAATACTGAATCAGGTGACTGTGTTCTTAATGTTGCATTAGGAGTCAAGATCAGGGATGATATACCCTCCATGAATTATCCTCTAAAACAGTTGATTTGTTTCCAACCACATTTTCTTTGACATGTTTACCAAATCCTTATTTCCCTAAATACATCTATCTTTAAAGGATAGCAATCTCTAATTGATGAAACCATCTGTTTGAAATGTTACAATGACCAAGTGACTTCAAACTGCAACAAGAGTTTTCTTTTACTTGGTTATTCTCAAAATTATTTTAAAAAGTTTCACGCTGTTGTTGTACAATGCTCTATCCTGTTCCCAGGGAGGTTGTTAGCGATCACATTAGCTTTCAAAGTTTTCATTTTAAAAGCATTAACCCTCCAAAAATGTGTGTTTGTATTGATTCTAATTGTGTTGTAAAAAGCTGACTTGCTACACAATGCTCTACTTAGAGCTCTAACACAGCATTTTTCATACCCATGTTGACATGCGCTGGTCCATTGTCAAATTATGTGAATAAACGTTGAATTCTAAAGTAACGTTTTTCCCTCTTGTGGAGCAAACCTTTGCCAAATGCCCATGTAATGATAAGGAATGTGTGGTTGGGAGGATGGGTAAGATGTACTGTATAATGACAATTTGACTGTACCCCTTTAAAGTCAATTTAATACCACTCAATTCAGAAGGTACACTAAATAAAAAAACATTTATAATTGATACTTCTTCAGCTGACTGGATTTTTTTAATTATTTTATTATTATTATTGAACCCCAAACATAAAGGTTCCATTAACAACTAAAAAACAAGAGCTAAACGTGAAGAGGCTCTGAGCTAAACAATTGCGCTGTTGCACTGCATATTTAATTTTGAACAATTGCCAATCCATTTGTGCCAATTCGATCTCCGTGCACAAGCTCAGACCAGTCCAATGGTAACCCCCTTTAATAAGAGAGAAGCAATGAGGATAGAGACGGAAGACGATGGCCTGTTTCGTTCAGGTTTTCTTTGCACCTTGACCTCACTCATTCTCGTGTTCCCTTCTTACACTCAATAATGGATGTTAATAAAATCCCTGTTCACTCTCCCTGGACTCTCGATCATCCCGCTGGTTAATTCACCCCCAGTGCTTTTTCTCTGGCTTCACACTGCACAAGGCTCTACGTCTGTGTTTCTCCTGCTTACCCATTCACTCCATCAGCCAGCCAGAAGAGCACTGTGACAAATTATATGCTTGATCTGCCTTCTCACGCTCAAACCACTGCATGAACACAAACAAACGCACACACACATTGGTGAATACAGTGCCTTTGCAAAAGTATTCAAACTCCTAATAAATTATTTCATACTTCTGAATTACTCTCTTTGTTAATTCTCGGTTACAAATTAGCCCCCCAGACCCTGATACAAAATGTCAAGATCAGCAACCTATCATACAAAACACTTTTACTTTCACAGTACATTGCTGGAACTGTCTTATATTTTTGGCACAGTGCATACAGTATTGTCTGATTAAATTTATTATGCATAACACACTTTTTGAATGATGTCTGAAAGACATATCATACCATCTTCATGCCACCTATATGTTTAAGTCCATGTTTTTCGGAATGCTTCTCAAGAGAAAAAAGAATTCTGTACTTTGTAATTCATTATAGCACATAGCCTAGGAGAAATGTTATCAAAACACTTACTGACTCCTCTATAGGCTATTCGTAATGTGTTTTTGCCAACAAAGTGTAATATTTCACATGAGCTACTGAATAAAACATGTTCATCAGCAGGTTCCCATATGAATATTAGTGAATATGTT